>CAUYRT010049615.1:0-37873 GCA_963574885.1 Lepilemur ruficaudatus
CATATATGTATTTCCATGACAGGACTACGTTAAGATTAGCTGCAAAATCTGTAAGATTCCTACCAAACTGTCTTACTCGGCATGGGAATTTAACTCATCATAATGCACATTGCTATCAGTGAAGCTATATTACTCTCTCAAAAACAAATGTATAAAAATTATATGTCAAAGTCTGAAGATAGAGGAATTTAGGTGACTAGGTATAAAAATTGACAGCCACCCCTAAGTGATTTTAAATTATTATTTCAAATGTGATATTTTTAATCTAGGAAAAATATAAACTTTATTTGATAAATGCAACTTAAAATTTAAAAAATAGACATATTTCTTTTCAGCAAAGTAAAACTTTTAATCCACCTTTCTTCAAAGTACAGCATAAAAGATGCTAATGGTCCCTGAGTTCTCTCATTGCCGAACCACTAACTCCCTGTATGACACACATACCTCCCTCTTCTTAATCTCTCTAATCAGTTTCATAGCTACATCATGAATAAGACATTCCTTAAAAATGCTATTGTTTTACTTATTTTATCTAGTTTTTTATTTTGCTTTTAATTAAAAGAAAAGCAGGTCGGTGAAATAGCTTATTTTGATCTGTCTTAGAAGAAGAAAAAAGTATTTATAATCTCGCCACTTACCCTACATAGACAACATCAAAGATTATCTTTGTTTTTTATCTTTTATCAGTTGCATAGACTGGAAATTATGATGGTGAAAAAATATAATACTTCCCTTGATCTTTATTTTTGTGTTAAAATTATAGAAATAAAGCTTAACTTGTCTAGATTCTCTCTAGTGCTTTCCTTGCATCTTTATTACTCATGGTCATACATTCTGAATCGTGCTCAGGAATTCTAGAAAAGGAAGGGGCTCCCACAAAGGGTGGTTGACAGAAGCTGCTCTCTCACTCTTTCCCCTTCAACACATGGAGGCACAGCAAAGCTTACTTATCTATGTTGTGTGGATTTATGACTATTTTCTCTAGATTGACTTAGCTAAGCTACACATTATAAAATTAACAGCAGCTTAAAAAGATTCTTGGAAAGATGCTTTAGAATAAATACATAATGAGGCAAGTAAAACAACAAAAAAGACTATTCCCCTTCTATTATAAGCTTTTCATCAGCTACATGATGATGTTTTAAAAATCTGACAAGAAGTCAGTCGTGTGTGTGTGTGTGTAGTACATATGCATTTTATATGTGTGTAGATGGTTGACCCTTGAACAACAAGGGTTTGAGCTGTAAGGGGCCACTTATAGGTTGGATTTTCTTCCACTTCTACCACCCCTGAGATAGCAAGCCCAACCCCTCCCCTTCTCCTCCTCCTACTCAATGTGAAGACAATGAAAATAAAGACCTCATGATAATCCATTTCCACATAATGTATAGCAAACATTTTTTTCTTATGATTTTTTATGCCTTTTTTTCTTTATTGAGGTATACTTTACATATCATGCCTTTACTCCATTTTAAGTGTATAATTAAATGATTTTCAGCGAATTTACCGAGGTGTACAGTTAATCGCATGAATCAGTTTTAGAGGAATTCCTTTCCCCTATTGAGACCCCTAATTCCGCTCCCCAACTACTTTTCAAGCATGTCCCACCCCTCCACAGTGTCCACCACATCGCTCAGATGTGAGCTTGTCCCCCCACCCCCCAAATCCCTAGTGATCACTCCCACCATTTGAGCACCATAGTGTTAATCAGTCAATACCAGTTTGATGGCGAGTACAAGTGGGGCCCTTAATAACATTTACTTTTCTCCAGTTTTATTGTAAGAATACAATACTTAACACATATAACATACAAAACACTTGTTAATTGATTGTTATCGGTAAGGCTTCTGGCCTACAGAAGGCTATCAGTTAGGTCAAAAATCGTATGCGGATTTCCAACTGTTTGTGGCTGTTGGTGCCCCTAAACCCTGCATTGTGCAAGGGTCAACCATATATAGATATATGGATATATACATACACATATATAAAATTTGAAAAGTAAATTTATATTTATTAATAATTAACCTCAACCAAGTATACAGAGTCTCTTGAGATATTAATGAGAATTGTATTCATATGCTATTAATAAAGAAATAACTGTAATACATTGGAAATAACTAATAGAAGAAAATATACTTTCAAAGTTGAGAGAACTCTAGATTCCATAATTTCTAAGTCAATTTACTAAACAACCACTGCTGTTCACAGAAAAATATAAGTTAAAAAGTATATTTAATTAGTGCATTTAGTAGAAATGATTATTGTTCAGGATTTACATATGTATCTGAAATCTGAGAGAACTAATTACAACCTATTTATTTTCTAGAGGACAAAATTTGTAATGTGGCGTATTTGTTTCTTAACCAAGACTTTTTAATATTAAATATTAAATTTGCCTCTATCAAGTACTATAGTGAAGAGCAGTGCTTTAGTGAATTTAAGTAGAATTTCTTATGTGAATCTGAGTAATATTATTTATGATTAAGTTCTCTTAAATTCATTGGATAGACAAGAACTCATTTCCTATAGATAAAATATAGTAATAATTTATAAAACTTTAATCCAAAGAAGATGAATTTCTACCTAAAATCATGTAAATTTACTGTGACTTAGCCTGTGTACACACACAACTGTGCTAGCTTTTTCTCAATCTCTTTCGTCCTCTTTCTATTTCTTCTCTTTTTCTGTCTCTGTCATGTACAAAGGCAAACACACTTTTTTTTGAAACTATAGGAATATTCAATACTTAAGATTTATAACACCTGCTTAGGTGTCCAATAAAATAATCTACGATACGAAAAATTACTTTATATTAATGAGTTTCCTTGCTTAGATTACATTGAATGGTAAGCTGTCTGATTTCTCACTATCATAATAATGATGTGAAGGATTCAAATATGGATTCAGCTAAACTCAGTTGTGCAGAAAGTCAGCAAGCCGTTGCTATCAGAGAAAAAGAAATGCCTGAGAACATGCTTATTTCTCAGCAAGCATTCTTCACAGACCGATTAAAATGGCGACTCAGCTGATGGCAAACAATAGAAACACATTTGCAAAAAGCATGCATGAGCAAACTTGTTTTCAGCCAACATTTTCCTAGCATTAGTAAAAGTAATGTTTTCAGCAACATACCACTTGGATAATGATAGAAATGAAATCATAAAGACAATGAGTGACTCCTATCGTGCACAAAGATGCAACACATTAAGCAACTGTGCAGAGAAATGAACTGCAGTGTTTTAAAATGGCAGATTTTGAGAATTTGCTCTGCTAAATTCCTACATCTTGTGGTTTCATGTCTAGCATGAAAACGAGGCAAATTGCTACTTCAAAGAAGGTAAAATGCAAGAATTTTGATTCATTGGTTGCATGTTAATCGCTACTGAGTTAGAAATTATACTCAACAGAATTATTGAAATGGCTGTGAGCGATTTCATTTTTATTCTTCAACATGCTTTATAGAAAAGTTACAAGTATGTGCACATAAATTAGAAATAAAATTCTTTTAAACCATGAATCTTATCTGTAATGAACAACACTTCATGAAATGTTTTAGACTATGCCGAGAACCCATCTGTTCACAGGGATTTTTTTAACATTAATTTATTGGTCCTGAAAGTTTCTGGAAATGAAGAATAAGGTGCTCTCTTGCCTTTAGGGAAGGATATAACATTTCAGATTCATCTTATACTGCTTCGCATTAATATTATTCAACATTCAATGGAAAAGAGACTCCATTTGGTTCCCGTTAGTTAATCCATATATCAACTTCACTACCGTAAATGTGCAACTGCATTGTTGCTGAAGAAATATATGAAGGAGCAGTGAAATATAATTAAAGGCAGTATACACAAACCGTAGTTTAACCAGTCATTTGTTAAATGATAAGATCCATTTTTTATCTATGTCATTTAAATCATATCAACGTATTTATTGGGTACCTTTAATAGCAATTGCTGGGTAGGCTAAAGAAGTGTGTGAGTCATGGTTATGGATCTCAAATGGCTTTATTAATTTCCTACGGTTGCCATAGCAAACTACCACACACTGAGTGGCTTAAACAGAGGACGTTTATCTTCTCATGGTCCTGGAGTTTAGAAGTTCAAAATCAAAGTGTCAGCGGTTTTTGTTTCTTCTGAGGCCTCTCTCCTGGCTTGTAGGTGGCTACCTTTTTACTGTGTCCTTATGTGGTTGTCACTCAGTCTGTGCATGTTTCTGATGTCTTTCTCTGTATGTCCAAATTTCCTTTTTTTATAAGAATATCAGTGATATTGAACCAGGGCCCACTCTGAAGATCTCACTTTATCACCTCTTTAAAGATCTGCAAATATGATTACATATTTGCTGGTACTGGAGGTTAGAGGTACTGGTGGTAAGAACTTCACCATATGAATGTTGAAGAAACACACTTCGGCCCATAACACATCCTAATTGTACATAGAACAAGTTGACCACATTATTCAAAGAAATTTCTTTTCAGGTTTTATTCATTAGTTTCATTCTTAAAAAATTCAATTTTATTTGTAATACAAAAAAACGTGTGTGTGTCTGTAACTTATGCTGGTCCTATCCTCAGTTGCCAGTACACGGACCTTGCTCCAGAAATCATCCTATTTTGCTCCAGTTTTTCTTCTCTGCTGAATCACTCTAATTGGAATTCTAATTTATAATTAATTCTACACTTAAGGATATCTTTTCTTGAACCCATTTATTTCCTCAACTACTGCCACATTGACCTGTTCCCCTTTAAAAGAAAATATGTTAAATTTGGGGGACTGTATTCACTGTCTAATACTTTTTTCTCTTTATTCCCTCTTGCACTCACTTAACTAAAGCCATCAAAATGACTCCAGTCACGTCCACCAGTGATCACCATTTTGCTAAATCCAATGTCTGATTCAAAGTCTAAATCTTATTTGCCTCGTCAACAAGTAATAATCATTTTTCTTCGATCATTGCATCCCTGGAAACACTTTATGACTTCCAGGACAGAGGGCTTGATTGTTTTGGGGTTTTGTTTTATTCCCCCTACATCACTGGCCACTCCAAACTTATTTTTCCTAATCAAAAAATAAAACATTTCACTATGTTCAGTAGTGATCTCCTGCTTCTTTGCAGTCAACTACCATCTCCCACCCCACCACCCAGCTTTAGGCAAGCATTGGCCTATCCCAACTTTTATATTGGGGTACTATCTGGGTCAGTTATTTGATTTTTAGTCTTATCTCTAGGGATTCTGCTTCCCTTAAGGTACTATTTTTACTAATTAGAAATTTGTTCTCCGGGTGGATACAGTTCCACTACAGAATACATAACTTGGCAAGAGCTGGACTGGATTTCTGCTACTACTCACCCTTTAGCTGACTGCCTTTGTGCAGTGAACAACCAACACAACCAAATATGACCCTGCCTATTCATACCTTCTTACTTAGCAATCTCATAATCGCGTTGGTTTTATCTGCATGTTGATGATTCTCTATTTGTATACCTAGCTTAGATTTTTCCTCTGATTTATAGATCCAATTTCTTTTCTGACATTTGTACTTGGATGTCAATAATCATCTCAAATTTAACGTATCCAAAACTGGATTCTTCACAAAATAGTGCTTTATAATCTCAGCACATAGCAACGCTGTCAGCTCAATTGCTCACCTCTCTTCCCCTTCCCCCCACAAAAACTTGGAATCATTCTTAATTCTTTCTTTCATCCACATTCAATCTGAAAACAAATCTTGTTACTTTTACTTCAAAATATATGCAGACTTCAGACACTTCTCACCACTTTTGTACAAACTACTTCACCATCATTCTTTAACTCCAAATTTGTCTCCCTGCATGGATACCTGCTTTTTTAGAGTATTTAGTATCTATTATCTCCTTTAAAATTTTAACTTGCTTATCACTTGGGTATACTGGGCCTGAGATGCAAATTAGCTTATTGCCATTATATTTCAAATCATTCTGGTATATTAAAACTAAGGTTTTCTCCAGCCCATTTTCAACATCCTCTGAAGAGTGGCTAGTCTGATTGCACTCAGGCGTGAGCTCAGGTGTGAGGCAAAGCCATCCCAAATGACTCTACCCCCTAGGTCAGACTCTACCATGAGATCTTCACATTCTGTTTTGCATGCATGATTGTTTTGCTATTTCCAAGTTTAGAATCACTTCTGCCACTTTATGCATGGATGCAGGAGAACAAACCCTTTCTCTTTCAAGAGACACAAAACATATCTACATTTCTTTGACAGTTGTACCAGACAGGATCTTTCCTTACCACTACTTGGTGTCAGTTCTTTCTATAACAAGGTTTAGTCCCAGATAACCTTGTATGTGATCTCTTTGATACCCTGTTGCCCTGCCATCCCCTTCTTAGAAAGGTTCCTGCCAGCTGTCACCGTAGTATTATGCCAACAAGAAGTAGCCTGACCTGATCTGTCATGATCAGGCAGAAGAAAAGGACAAATGCATCATCCAACTAGGTGATAATAACTGCTGATCTCAATAATTAAAAAAAAAAGAATTACACTTGCATGAATGGAATTTCAACTGCCCAAAATCACACAATGAACAAAATGCATTTCCCTCAATACTGCTTGAATCCTTCTTTTTTGTTTTTTCAAATTCATATTTTCTAGTATAATGATTTTCTCTTTTTCTTCAAATACCACATAAAGCCTTGAGAAAATGTGAAATTGTCCAAGTCTTTATAATGCAGAAAGTTGGAATGTTTTTGTTGTCTCAATAGTCCAGCCTGAAGGCATTGAGCCCACTTAGCTTTTTCCTTTTCTACATGCTAACATCTAGTCAGTGACCAAATGTGGTTTCTTTTGTGTATGCTGTGTTTAACTCTAATCTTCCACCTTCCTGCCATGATGTGAAACCTCACTGGGTAGGTCTTATAAGTTATCTTTATCCATTTAATCTTTCTCCACCCAAGTTTTTCTTGTGAAAGTCTGATAAATGAATGGTGTTTAAAAACAGCAGCAAAACTTTCTGTCTCTTAGTACATCTTGATTTTGACCATGAGAAGGGGTTTCTTAATCACATGGACAAACTGTCTTAGCAAGAGATTTGGCTCCTATAATAGCATTTGTTTTGGAAATACCTCTTAGGATCATGTAGTTCCTTAATAGTGTGCTTATGTTAAAGAAATCATCAAAAGCACCTGTAATTGAAAAAAGAGAGATTTATTCTCTGCCAATTAAAGGATGCTTAGTCAATTGAAACACTGTATGTATCAGACAGACAACATATTCCCCAGCTTTTTGATTGCTTACAGAGAACCCATCATTTTTCTGTGGTTGTACAGTTATTGAGGACCTGGAAGTTAAATTTCAGAGAGGAGCCAGTAAAGGAAACCCAGATGTTCATGCTTTGAATATGACACAGACTTTCGAATCTTTGGTTCCTGATCTAAGCATTATCTACCAGTTTCCTCATTTGGTTTATTAATATGTTTTGATTAACTAAAAGACTGCTCACAAAATGTCCCTGTCCACTTATTAATGGATCAGTCTAAGCATATTGTAAAATATTCCTGTTACTATGAAGTGAGAAAGAAGTTGATGTGTAATTGGATTTGGCTGAACTTAAGGCAACATAGTACTTGTGGCCTTGTCAAAGATATTGTCTCATTGATTTTCCCAGGTTAACTTAATAGATAGTGAACCAAGAAAAAGAAAATCTCATCAACATGTGAGGGCCAATGTGTTGTCTCTTCCTGAAACATCTCCTTACTCTCCATTTAGATTCAGAATTAGGGTAACATCTATGGTTATTTATAGGGAAAAGGATAAAGAATACTGGAATATTATAATGGAACATGAATACCTTTTGTGATGTAGACCTAGAATTCAACTCACTTCCTTATCTGATTACACAGAAAACTATAACTTCAATTCTCTCTCAACCAACTCTGCCTTCGCTACTCCAAGAATTCTCCCCCAATATATTATATAAGCCAGGCAACCCCAATCACCTCAAGTATGCATGCATTTGAAGTCTACATGATGTGTTTACTATAAAATGAAAATGCAGGTGTTTTTCTTTTTCTAGGTCTTTTTTCCCAATCAAATTGTGACTATTTAGCTCGTGCTTTTAAAAATCCTGAATATTTTTAATTTCGTGTATATAATATCTTCCCAAAATCTGGAAAAAACCTTATATAAATCTTATAAGCAAGGATTATGCTTTAAATAATTTTATAGCCTTGATATGTATGCAAAGTAAGTGAAAGGGGGATATCATTTATTGATAATAAATTTAAATTAATTATTTTGTAGTTTTAAACTGCTTGCTAAAAGCAATTATTGGTCAAGGGAATTACACGATGGTTTAAATGGAAATATTATTTGTTTAACCTGGAATATTAATAGGCCACTAAAATTTCCATTATGCAGATTTATTCCATCTCTCAGAACATCTGTTTTAAGGAATGAAATACAACAAATTGGTACTGACTGATTAACACTATGGTGCTCACATGGTGGTGGTGTTCTCCAGGGATTGGGGGGTTAGGAGGGTAGACTCACAACTGAGGGACACGGTGAACATTGTAGAGGAGAAGGGTATGCCTCTAACCATTGCTAGGGAGAGGCAAAGATATAAAATGTAACAAAAATGTTCATACTCTCATAATTTCCTGAAATTAAAAAGAAAAGAAATGAAATAAATTGTAATATCCAGTTTGATAATTTACTGTACCATGTTTGTATATATCATGTCATGTCATCATATCTTCTTGGTGTAAGGAAAGCATATATAAGCAAATAAATAATTTTTAAAGTATGTTTTTTCTCTATATATTCATGACTTAAAATTTAGTAATTTTATAATAAATTGTTATTAGTAAATATATGCATATTAGGATGCAGAAGATAGTTGATTCAGCTGTTTGTCTTGTAATCCCCAAACATATAGCAGTTATCAAAGAGTATCAGTCATAATCAGGATTGTTTAAATTTCATTCCTAGAACTATATAAAAACATACATAATTCTCTTTTCTCATGGTCAGAGATCACAAAATGGGCTTTAAAATGCCATACATCTTTTGTTGAATTTCTGCTGTGCACAAGATCTAAGCATTTCGCTAGATTCTAGTTGATGGACTCTGTAGAGAAAGAATAATCAACTAGTTTTCAAGATTTGAAAACAAATAATTCATCAATCCCTTCTGGAATAGATGAAGTTGTAAACTCTGTTTCCTGTCTGGGTAGACTTAAGAAGTCCTTATGGGAAACTGAAAAAAAAACAAGGTAATACATGAATAATATACATTATTATATGTAGTTATATAAACCATAGTCTTATTCATTCTGTATCAGTTCCCCACTTTCTAACAATCTAGTAAGAAATTCAAAATATTAATGAAGTATAAAGACAACATAACCTATGTTTGGTTCTTAATATAAAGTGTCTTTGCTTTCTCTACTCTCTCTGTGCTGCTTTCTTAGCCAAGGGATGACGCTGACACTCCATCATTTTTTATGTCCCAGTGAATGAGAACTGCTTCATTTGAAAACTCAGCCCAAGGTTACTGTTATTAAAATAATTTTTCCTGGTAGCTCTGTCCTGTTTTGTTTACGATGTTGTTTAGATTTCCTCAGAACCTTGTATGTTGTCTATAGTAAAATGTCTCACTATGTTTTCACTGTAGTTTTCATTTCATTCATAGTTACATTTTATCTGTTTTTATCAGATTATAAAATCCTTTCCAAACTATTTTTTTTAACACTCCAGGGTTTCTCCAAGGCGGTTGTACCCCTGTGCATATGGAAGTTCATAAAAGAAATGAATTAATGTGTTACTGAAAAGTGGCCAATAGTGAATTTCTCTATAGCTAATTCGATTCTACTTTTCATTAATGTTCTACAAAATGAAAAAAAATCCAAATTTTAATAGCACCACCATTACAAGTATTACAGACCTCTTAAAGTTATCATTCATTGTTAATATTTAATTTTATAGTGATATTAATAATGATATCACATATGTCAATAATTCTGAAAATAACTTTGGGTTCTGTTGAGCCCATTACATTAAGGCCTAATGACAAATTAACAAAAATGAACATGTTAGTCATTAAAGTCACTCGGTGACTATCAATCTGAATCTTAATATGTTTAATTAAGTTAATGCCAGTCAATTAGTCAAGCAGCTTAGCTTCATATTTTTCTTGGCTCTGCTGATGATGGACTTGTAAATGTTTATACATGGGAAAGTAAGACATCTGCCAACACCCATTGAGGAAAGGAAAACATGAAAGTAACATTGAAGGAAAACATTCAAGTCTCTGAGACAGAATTTCCACACACTTTTGAGGTACTGCTAACTGTGGAGAAAAATGAGTGAATTCTAGTAGTTGTTCCTTAAAGGAGATGTGGATAGAAGTTGAAAGGCAGACAATCCGTAATACACTGTCGGCCAACATATAAGTGGAGGGATTGGATTTGTTTAGAAGAAAAAGCTGCTAAGTGGGAGTTGTTGGGTGTTATTCAGCAGACCTAAACAAATCAGAAGCAGACAAAGGTGGGTGTCTAGGTGGGATTTAAATTTATGTCTCTAATAGCAAAGAGAATGGAAACAGAATCTTGGAAAACACGGCAGTTAGGAGACAGATGACTGGGAGAGTGTTGAGCATGCTTGCTCGGCACAATACTGGTAGATGCTACTTGAACATTTGTTCTCTGTAGCATATAGGGAGAAGTTGTCATGATTTCTTTCTTTCTTTCCTTCCCGTTCTTTTCTTTCTTTCTCTTTCCATCTTTCTTTCTTTCTTTCCTCTTTCTTTTTAATGAGTTACCCTTACTCTCTTCTTTCCCTTTTTCTATCAAACACTGTCATAGAGAAGGTTTATATTCTAGGTCTTACTTGATGCTACTGCACATTTGACTAATTCATTCTCTCATTTTTTCCAAGTATCTATTAATTCCATTGGAAACTTTTGGCTTGTATTAATATTCATTCAACAGGACTTAATGGGAAACATTCTTATGCCACACAATATGTTAGATATACAAATTTACCATATTTGCATTGCTGGTTTCTTCTCATTGATATTCGTATTTTCTTAGTGTATTTTTAAAATTTATTATTCTTCACGATGAATATTATTGATTAATTGGCATCAATTGTCATAGTCATCTTTAAGAAGATCATTCAAAAGGAAATATAAATGATATATGAGCGAGTGTAGGAAAATAGTGTTTTGCTAATGCTCGTTACTAGTGAAAAACCTCACAGTATATGGGATAGCTAGAGATGTATAGTGAAAAAGACACCTAATAACACAATTCAAACAAGCAGCATTTTATTCCTTTTGCACATCATTTTGAAGTTCATTGATGTTTATTAATTTCACCTTTTTTAATTTTTGCATTTGATTTTATTATTTTATTTCAAAATATTACATTCAACACAAACATTTTGGTTACATACATTGCTTTTATACTGTTTGACTCAAAGTTATGTGTACCCATCACCCAGGTAGAGTTCATTGTACCCATTAGGTATGAATTTACCCATCCCTTTCTCCCTCCTCCCTTCTGCTTGATTTCTATGAATGTTATATCCATATGTTATTTCCGTAAGTGTTGATCAATTAGTTCCAATTTAACGGAGAGTAAATGAGTGTTTGTTTTTCCATTCTTGTGATAATTCACTTAGAAGAATGGTCTCCAGTTCCATACAGGTTAATGCAAGAGATATTAGTTCACCATTTTTTATGGCTGAGTAGTACTCCACGGTATACATATACCACGTGTTATTAATTCACTAATGTATTGATGGGCACTTGGATTGTTTTCACATCTTTGCAATTGTGAATTGTGCTGCTATAAAGATTCCAGTGCAGGTATCTTTCTTATAGAATGTTTTTTTTTTTCCCCTTGGGTTAAATACCCACTAATGGGACTCCTGGATCAAATAGTAGTTCTACTTTTAGTTCTTTGAGGTAACTCCAAATTCCTTTCCATAGAGGAGTCCATAGAGGACTGTATTAGTTTACAGTCCCACCAACAGTGTATGAGTGTCCCTATCTCTCCATATCTGCACCAGCATGTTTTATTATGCAATATATCATCTTGTTGGTTTAGCGTAAGTTTCAGGATGTTATGGTGTGTGGCCTAAGAGGTGGTATATCAAATCGGTGTTGAAAACACATACACATACACAGATGCACACGCAGGCACAGACACATACGGCACAGAAATGCACCCAGACACACCGACATAAATAGGTACGCACACCAACATACACTAACACAAACAGGCACATACCCAGATACAAAGACAGATGCACAGAAACAGAAAAACATATACAAAGAAATACACACAAACAGAAACACAGACACACACAAGCACACACATAGAAGCACAGACACAGTCACACACACACATTTGTACTTATGTTCATACAGTCATCTCATAGGTGTATCACTTGCCACCAAAATAACCCTGTTAACTATCATTAAAATAAAGGTCTGAACTCCATTGTTTCTAAATGACTATATACTGAACACAGAGGAAGAGATTTTGTGACTCCTTAAAATTCATGATTGTGCTTCATATTGCTATGATAACAACAAAAGAAGTTGTACTAGCAACTTGATCCAAGAAACTAGCGCTTACTTCATGCAAAGGCATTATAAAAAGGCATTTTTACTCACTTGATATGTAATCTATATACACGCCACTTACCTCTCCAAGCCTTGGTTTGCATATGTCAGACTCTTGTCAAGAAATATTTATGGAAAGAAAGAAGGAGTCAAACATTTTGGAAATGATGATAAGGTATACAGGAAAATAGCTGGTGAATGTGGTAGGGGTGAAGAAGAATTTTGTTTATGTTCAGAGTCTCAAGCATGTCTATATGCAGATAAAAAATGTAAAGAGTAATTTATACTGCAAACTTTACATACTGCTCATTCTACCTACCTTACAGT
The DNA here is from genome assembly GCA_963574885.1 of Lepilemur ruficaudatus. Classification (NCBI taxonomy): domain Eukaryota; kingdom Metazoa; phylum Chordata; class Mammalia; order Primates; family Lepilemuridae; genus Lepilemur; species Lepilemur ruficaudatus. The sequence continues at coordinate 12,942 of CAUYRT010049615.1, forward strand.
ATTGAAACAAGGCTATACTAACTTTGTGAAAGAGCAATCTCATGAGTAAAGCACTATGTGAATACCCTGATACGTTTTATCATCAGCAGCATTTTTGTGAATGCTTCTAAAATATGTTTCTATACTAAATGGATACATTTCAAGTACTTTAGAGTTGGTATCCAGATAGATTTTTGAATTGTATTTTTTACTACCAAAATATTTATTAGGAGATAAAAATTATCATGCCAACTTGCTGGACAATTTTTTAAGAGATATGGGGCATCCAAATTAACTCCCCAAATCTTGCTAAATATCTATAGGAGAAAAATGAAAAAGATATTGTCAGCTTTCTAGTATATGTGTATTGTGACACTCACGAGTTTTTAGACAAAAAAGTTATAAGAAAATGTCGTACTTATCTATAAATTCATTCATAGCACTTTTGAGAACTTTATTTGATCAATGTGGACATTTCTGCCTACATGTAAGACTTGTAGCATAATCTATATTTTAGTATATTAAAATGTTATGTGAATGTTAGTGTTTATGATACATTGCTTGTTATTTCTGTAATTGCTCTGATGTAGAATTTTGACCATTAGATATAACTCCAATCTACACTTGTCCCCTTGGGGAAATATAAATGAATTTATAAGATAATTTATCAAAGTAATTTCAAAAATAGCATTTCCATAGAAAGTAGAATTTCTTTGTAATTGTAATTAAGAGACTCACTGTGCCTCTGAAGATATATATATATATATATTTTCAATTTATCTTTTAGTAGTGATTTGGGTCACATTTGAGATAAAACTGAGGATCTTGACAGCCCCTAGAATCCTCACATATAATAAGCACTATGGAATCCCTAGGTCCTCTTCAGTTTATTAACATTTAAAGAGAGAATATTTTTTTTCAGAGCTTTTATTAATATTAATTTTTTTATATCTATGGCATTCATTTATTTTTTAACTCTACAAAAACATTTGAAGACCTCTACGCAAAATTATTGTGTACAATTTAAGAAAGGAAATGAAGAAACCAATGGAGAGGTTCAACATGCTATGGGAATTTTTTGAATGAGAGACCACTGGAGACTGATGAGTAGGTGCAGAAACCATCTTGGCCAAGGCTCCATAGAGGAGGAGCTTTGGAGCTTAGTTTACAAGTTACAGGAAGCTGGGAGAGGAAAATACAAAGATGATTGGAAATACAACATGAATTATACTTTTGAATAACTGAGTCACATGGAATATGTCACATTAATACATAATTGTAAGATCTTTTCTACATTTTTTAATTTGCAAAAGAAAAAACACCGGTTGGTTATTCATTGCTGTGTAACAACATTACCACAAACTCAGCAGTTTACAACAAACATTTAGTAGCTCACAGTTTTTGTGGGCCCGGAGTCTGGGTGTGGCTTACCTGGGTCTTCTGCATGACAGCCTCTCAAGGCAGCCATCAGGATGTAAGGCAGGGCACTGTGGCAGGATCTGCTTCCCCATTTCTGTGGTGGTTTGCAGCATGCTATTTCTTGTAGTTGTAGGACTGAGGGCCTCAGTTCCTTGCTGTCTGCCAGCTGGAAGCAGCTTTCAGTCTTTAGAGGCCACCTGAAGTTCCTGGCCATGCAGGGTTTCCCAATGTGACCAACTGAGTCCTCAGCCAGGAAGGTTGTGACAATCTCAGGCAAGATGGGCACTAGGATCATGTGTAACATGATTGTGGACCCATGATCACATCGTACATCCCACATGATTTTTGTTTTCTACATGTTAGAAGCAAGTCACAGTTCCCTATGCCTGCGGTGCTCACTCCCAGGCTGCAGACCGTACAGGTCCCCGGCCTGTTAGGAACCGGGCCGCACCGCAGGAGGTAGGCGGCAGGCCAGCCAGCGAAGCTATATGTGTATTTACAGCTGCTTCCCATCTCTCTCATCACTGCATAAACTCCGCCTCCTGTCAGATCAGGGGGCCATTAGATTCTCAGAGGAGGATGAATCCTACTGTAAACTGTACATGCCAGGGATCTAGGTTGCATGCTCATTATGAGACTCTAATGCCTGAGGATCTCAGGTGGAGCTGAGGTGGTGATGCTAGAACTGGGGAATGGCTGCAAATACAGATTATCATTAGCAGAGAGGTTTGCACAATAAATGTAATGTGCTTGAGTCATCCTGAGACTATCCCTCACCTCCATCCATAGAAAAAAACTGTCTTCCATGAAACTGGCCTCTGGTGCCAAAAGGTTGGGGACCACTGCCCTACAGAGTCAGCAAGTGGGCTTCACACAAAGACATAAACAGCAGGGATCATGAGGGTCAACTTGAGAGTCTGTTCACACTAAGCAGGAATTAGGTGAGAATCTCAGCACCTCAACAAACTGTTAAACTTGGTGACTTTATTTTTGTTTGTGCCAAACTGAATTAAAACCATGCCATCCTTCTTAAATTCCTTTTTTTCCCTTTGTATCTTCCTTATCTAGTCAGCTGTCATATCCTCTAAATGATAAGTTACAATTCAATGACCAACAGGGGCCAGGCAGGGGACATATTGGTGGCCTAAGTGTTAGACCACAAGGGGTGATAGAATTTCTCTCAGGAGAGAATGTGGGGAGAGAGTCTCAGCTCTGCAAATCCAATGACAGCTTCCATTCAGAAACAGAGGCTTGGTATTGACAGATAACCCGACTTTTTAAAAGAGAAAGTGAAATTCTTTATTTTCCTGGGGAATTTTGAAATCTCTGTGAAACACAGTACAGCAGAGGCATCTGCAAACCGGATCTATGTGACAGTACAGCAGTTTGTGACTTCCAATTTAAAATATCTCTTAAACCTACTCCTTCATTACAGCTTTTATATGTTGTATTCATGACATATGTATGTATATGAAAGAAAATTCTTACTTGTAAATAAGTTGTGAATTCAACATGTAAGAAAGTGGACATGACTCAAAATAGGCAAGAACGTGTCAGTAATAAGGCATATGAAGTCTGATATTATGTATTATTCGAAATTATGAAATATTTGTCGTTAAATTCACCATGATGCTGTGTTGGAACAGTAATGCTCCAAAAAAAAGGAAAAGAAAAAAAGTGAGATTGATTTGTCATCTTTACTTAAATATATACTATCTTAACCTGATACATAGAAAATATTAAATTGGACAGCATAGTGACTTCTCCAACTCGTAAACGTTTCTTACATGGATTTCACTAAGATTTTTCTTATTTGTCCTAATGAATGCTTTATAAAATGGCAAAGATTAGCATGTGTTTTTTCTGTTTAGAATCTTCACATGATGTTCTCTTGCTAACAGATTGTTCTTGTTCTATCAGTTTTTATCTACATGTGCCTTATCTTGCAGCGTATCTGAACATTCTTCCATGTAATGGATTTATAATTATTTCGCATTGGTACCATCACTTAAACCCTCCTTTTTTTTTCAGTTTTTCTGTGTGACAAAGGCTTTATCTTTTACATTCAATTTAACTGTTCACCTTTTTCTGTTAAACCTTCCTGATTCCCCTAAAATTATTTTGATCTCTACTTCTACCCAAAGCTTCATTCTACTTTAATATATTGCTTTCATAATAATTATATCAATCTCTTTCATGATTCTATGTTTATTATGTGATATAGTTTGTATATTTCTAGATTGTAAGCTACTCACAGGAGTAAAAAATTGAGTTCATCTTATTCAAAATTTTTATTCAAGGTAAGTTCTCCAAATATCTGTATAATTTTGTTTAATAATCATAGAGTCATATGTCATGTATGATCAATATCATATGTATACATATAAGACATATGACTTTATGGAATGACATTTAAACATTATGATATTTATGATTTCCATATAATGGATCTTTCATAAAAATCACAGAAACAACAAGAACTCACGAGATGAAATTCTTTTGTGAAACTTCCATGAAATAAATAAAATCCAGTTTTTGCTTCCTGCAACCTGGTGACTCAGTCCTTTGACTTAGCATGTCTCTATTATATAAAATGAAATGACCATATTATACATCCCATAGTATTATTGTGAGGATTTAATGTTTATTACATAGTTGGAGCTCAATAATTGGTCTCCCTTATTATTTTGAAAATATATGAATAATAAAAGAAGCACTAAAATAAAGGTATAAAAGTCTCAATTATTTGCCCTAGTTTTTCACTTATATATAATATCAAAATTTTCAAAGTGTTATGTCATTGGTGTGGAAAAATATTTTTAAAATGTGAAATGAAGAGGTAAGTTATTACATGTTTTGAATCTTGAAGTTCCTTTGAGTTTGTGTGGCTTTTCTGAGATTACAGATATTATCAAACAGTACATCCTCGTCGTTCATATTTGAATTAATATTAAAGTAATAGCTGAGAAAGCTGATAAAAATCTGTCTCTTTTGCAGCACTACATTAACTTTAGTTTTCTAATTGGCTTTTGTTGTATGTGATAATATTCCACTTTTTTTTCTAAGTTCAGACTAGCATTGACCTTTTTCTCATAAACGGAGAATTTATTCTCATTAAGTTTAAATGTGTAGTTAATGTTTTCATTGTGGTGCCTATTAAGCTCGTATCTGACATTTCTAAGATCATTTAAGGTTCTGAACTTGTCATGGAAAAATGTCAACCCATCAAAATGCCCAATACTCCTTTATAAATGTGCTAACCCTGAATGATTCTCCTGTTTCTTTTTGGTAGTTTGTTGAACCTGTTCTGCAGATATGCTTTGGCCATTTTCCAGGAGTGTTTCAAAATTCTCCTCACTGTGTCATATCCCTTGTTTGTCCTAAGATCAAATTCATGATCATATTTATTACTTAAATCCAAAACATTATAATTATTTATTTTTAAACCAATACTTCAATGACTATGCATTTACAAAACAGGTTTATTATGCTTCTTTTTTTTTTTTTAAAGAAGGCTTCCATAGGAAGCAAGTGTTTATATCAAATCCCCTCAGCTAATTATTTCTTGCCCCACTTCATTAATCCACCCATTAGCACTAACTCATTGAAAAAACATGGACAATGACTCTATCTCTATCATCCTTGACAGCACAGGGTTTTATTTAGACATTAATGGTTAAATAAGAAGGAAATCATTGAAGCAGTTTTTGGTTGCTGCTAATAAACCTTAACCTCTGCTAGTGTGCTATACTTTCCCTTACTCATATTTTTATAGGTTGAGTGTGTCATGCCTATTCATCTACAGCATCAATCTTGGTTTAGAAAAAAGTAACACATTGAATAATGAAACTATTCATCCCTGGAATAGTTCTAAGAAGGATTATGTAAAATAGATAAAGCAAACCTCATTCGTCAAACATTTTATCTTCTGCCCTAGATAAGTTGTCTAATCTAAAACTAGATTTAGTAATATTTGGAATGACCTGGCAAGAACATTTCTGAACAACAATGTCAGAAAGACCTTTTCTGAATGATAGACCACATTTATTTCCTCTGACAAGTTTATATGACCTTCTAACGGCAAACCATTATCTGTTATTTAACTTTACAACCTAAATCTGTCTCTTTTGTTGTTTCTTTGAAATAATAAGACATGCATGTGTGAGAGCATAAAGATGCAAGTTCAATCTCCTGATAGACTTACTTCTTATTCAAGAAAGATTCTACTTCAGTGCTCTGTAATCTTTTGTAAATAGGCATAAGTACTATTAGGCTATACATATTTAACTGTAAAGGGTTATATATGCATATAAATCTTTAAGTTTTTAGACTTTGATAACACTGAAGAATAAATTATAGAGATAGTTGATTATTTAGCCGTATAGAGCAAAAGCTGTAGAATGCTGTCTATCTGTGAAATGTCATAATGCTTCATTTATACAAAAAATAAAAAAAAATACATGGATATTTGATTTTAACAATTCCAAAGTTATTTATATTTATGAATTTTACATGTTTATAAAGCTGGGGAGTATATTTGAGATCACGTTTAATTCCATATTTAAAATATAACAAAACTGATATTAGGGAAATAACTCAAGGCCACTCAGCTAGTTATTGGCAGAGTTGACATTTTAGTTTGCTGCGTAATGTCACACTCACATTTGAGAAAGAGTGATTTAAATTGCCTAAAGGCTATAGAATATGTGTGTCCTTATGGCTGAGCTGTTACTCTGGGGCCAATTGAGTTTCATGATGTTAAATTTGGAGCACAGCATCATTCTTCTTAAATTAAAACAAAAACACACAAACATAAGCTATTTCTTATCTTAGATCTTTCTGATTAAATATCTAGTGTTACTTTGTAATATCTACATTAATACTTAAATTTTACATAACCAAATACTATAATGATAATTTGAGTTTGTGTTTTAGGTACTTATTATATGGATGCCATTGGAATTGTATGTCAAAATTTCATCTTATAACCTTACCGAAACAAATATTTTGACACGTTTACATGTCAGTAGGATCTCCCATTTCATTGTAATTGTTGCTGTACAGTTTTCCTAACTGTGCTAAAATATTTACTAATGATACTTTAAATCCATTTACAGCAGGCATACAGAAGGAGCAGTGCATATTCAAAACAGATCTAAGGCTCACAGTTCTACTGACAATGGATCATAGATTTACTCCCCATACCATATGCAGGCCAATTATATTTGTTTCCAGGTGTTCAAGATAATTTAGAGGAGAGATGAGTTGCCCAGTTCCCCAGGTGCCCCTGGCTCATTCTCTCCTATAATTACTGTTATAGTCCAGGGATATCTGGTATATTAAAGATTAGAATTTATTTCTTTAAAACTCTGCATTTGTTAGGAGGACACGCAAGTCAAAGAGCTGAGCCATTGTTAGCCAATCATTTGCACATGAGCATGCAAAGCCATTTTCTGTTTTCCTAAATAATCTACTTAATGGATAACACAACAATTTATAAGAAGCAGTTATTTAAATGCACTTCTGTATAAAATAGCACCCACAATTTGTTTGAGTGAATATAGCACTGTGGAAAAGGATATTTAGAAGGCATTTTCCAGGATTTGATATTAAAATATTTATTTTCCCCATAAAAGAAAGTCGTAGAAATTATTTTTCACAATTTTTTCCTAAAAGCACACTGTGATACATGGGTTTGTAGCCATTATAAGCCTAGAAACTAGATATCTTAATCTACATATATATATATCTATATCTGTGTAGGAAAATTAAAAAATCTATATATTGTCATAGAAATGACATAGTTGAAATAATTCACAACGTTATTTTTGGTGAGGATGAAAGGAAATAGTCATTCTCATATATTTTTGGAATGAATTTATATACATTGAGATGAAAATTTGTCAATATATAGCAAATTTAAATTATCTATTCAGATTCATCATCCACACATCTAGGCATTTATTGATTTGCTATATGCATGAGATATTATTCATTCATGTAGCAAATTGCCTTTGCATTTATTGACTATTGATGTCTAGAACTCCTCTAGAAAACCTGTTTATCAGACAAAGCTAAGTTTGTTAGGTTTGCTACAGCAAAGAAAAACACCATGTTCACTGAGTCTGAGTAGTATATCAAAATAAAAAATTAAAAAATGATATTTTTAGGATTTTATGTTCTGGGGACAGGTTGGGATTGGGCAGATGTTAAAAAAATGACTTTAGGTTAGTAAGAACTGTGAGACAAAGGGCTTATAGCAAGTCCAGATGAATAAACTATTAGTTTTTGTAAATACAGTTGGCCCTCCGTATCTGTGGGTTCTGCACACACAGATCCAACTAACCTTGGATCTAAAACATTTAAAAAATACAAAAATAAAAATAAAACAATTATAAAAATATAGTATAATAACTATGTGGTATTTGTATTGTATTAAGTATTATAAATAATGTAATAATGCAGGGATAATTTAACATGTAAAGGTGGATGTACATAAGTTATTTGCAAATACTATGCCATTTTACTTGAGCACCCCTTTAATTTTGGTATCTGTGGAGGGCCTGGAACCAATCGCCAGTAGATAATGAAAGAAGACTATATATATATTGTTTATTTGGTCCACAGCTCACTTATCTTTGAGAAGCTGTTATTTCTTAAATCAAGCAAAGGGGAGGATTACAAACAAATTATTAGATGCATTTCTAAACAAGGAATCTAGAACATGCAGATTAAACCAAGAAACTGAACTCAAGCTCAGTACAAAAGCCCACAAATCTAGATATTTAAAAATCTTTACATATTCTTTTAAGCTATAGCCATTTTATACATAAAAATAGAAATGGATAATTTAATTTATGCTTAGTGACTATATCTTTTTCTTATTCTGAAAATGTTCAGGTATCCAAATATTATTTATTAACTTGATTTAATATTGTTCCAAAGTCTTAAAGTTGACTAAAAATTCAAAAATTTAGTTTTGGCCAGTGCATTAAGTATTTATGATTTGTAGCATTAATAATATTCACAGCATTTAAACATTTTAAAAAGCCATCCATTTTTACAAAGTCAATTTAACCCTCAATTTAAGTTTGATCTTTTTGTAATAACCCTTGTAAATCATGTTAATTTATCATAAAACTACTATAGAATAGTTTAAAAGTATAAATCATTGGAAGTTAAACCAAATTTTTTTCTCAACTAATGTATTGTGTTAACACTTTATTCATATAGTGATAAAATTAGTGGAAAATCATAGAGTTAATTTAAAGGCAATGTCACTCTAATCTTTCCAGAATCATCTACTTATCAAAGATAAAACAGGGACTATTTTAAAATAAATATCTCTATTCATATATCAGAAATTATGGTAATACCCAAAGTCTCTCAAAAGTAAGGAAAAATAGAAGAAGATGCATGGCAATAGATGTGAGAGGGAGTAAGCTTTAGACAGAGAAGAAATTATTGCAATATACAGCTAATTATCTTACATGTGGAAGAGAGATAGCTTACAGGCAAGAAAAAATTTTGGCATGTTGCAAAAGAGAAAGAGAGTTACTGTCGCTGGTACAAAAAATTATTTGTGGTCTTGACAATTCCATCAAGTCACGTGAATATTAATCTAGTACATATTCATTCACAAAGTATGAAACTAAAAGAGATTGTCTTCATCCATTTGGTGTGCTGTGACAAAATAGCACAGACTGGGTAGCTTATAAACAACAAATACTTATTTCTCACAGTTTTGAGGCTGGGAAGTCCAAGATCAAGGCACAAGGAGATTTGGTCTCTGCTGAGGGCCAGAGACCAAATTCCCCAATTCCTTACATGGCGGAATGGGCAAGGCAGCTCTCTGGTCTCTTTTATGAGGGTACTAATCCCATTTGTGAGGGCTCTGACCTCAAGACATAATCACTTCCCAAAGCCTCACCTCCTGATGCCGTCACATTGGGGATTAGGTATAACATATGAATTTTGGGGAAACCAAACATAGCAAATGTTTTACTATGTTTAACAAATGATCTCTCTTTTAGATAGAGAAGATAGATTATGAAGGTCCTCTGAGGGTCTATTTTTTTTCATTTTCTGTACATTATTTCTCAAAACATATACCTTATTGTGGGGGGAAGGGAATTGTGGGGGAAAAAACTGAAGTGTCCTAGTTTTCTACTACTATAGTCATGCATTGCTTAGCGATGGGGGTATAGTCTGAGAAATGTGCCATTGCGTGATTTCAAAGTTGTGCAAACGTCGTAGAGTGGACATACACAAACCTGGGTGGTACAGCCTACTACACACCTAGACTCTCGTGCTATCATCTGTTGCTCATAGGCTCCACACCGGTACAGCATGTTACTGTACCGAACACTGTAGGCAACTATAACACAATGATGATTATTTATACATCTAAACATATCTAAACACAGAAAAGGTACAATAAAAATATGGTTTTATAATCTTATGGAACCCCTGTCATATATATGGTTCATTGTTAACCAAATTGTTATGTGGGTCATAACTATATTTTAAATTTGCTAAATATTAGTTATTAATAAATCTCTGACAAGAAAGATGAGATAAAGTCAAAGATCTTATGATGGCCTGGGAGGTTCAGAACAACCTGGATCCTCATTACCTCCCTGAGCCCTCTCTCAACAATTCCCTCCTTTGCTTACTCCACCCCAACCTCACTGGTCTTTAGGGAAGCAGTTCAAACATGAACACTGCTTTTGCTTGGCTATTTCTTTTGACGTTTGGTTTTCCTCCAAATACCTAAATGGTTTATTCTCTTTATTCCCCTCAAAGTATTTGTTCAATAATCTTCTTTGTGTTGCCACACTGAACGATTTCTCAGCCCGCCCTCCATAACCACCTATAGTCTCTTTGTGACTTTTCTCTTTTATTTCACTCTGTAGAATTTGTCATCTTCTAACATATCATAAAATTTACTTATTTGCTATATTTATCGTCTCTATGCCCATGCCACACGTACACAATAGATTGAATGCCACATAAAGTTACAGTTGTCTATTTGATTCCTGGGAGAACAGTATCTTAAACATAGCAGGTACTAATTAATCTTTACTAAATAAACAAATAGAAGACTACACATAATTTTTCCCATACCACAGAAGGATAAGTGTGAAGAACACATTTATAATTCATCCCACAAGTACTATAAAAGTTTGCTCTGAAATAATTCTCATGATTTTTTTCACTTGTGTATTTAAGAATATTAAATATTCTTAATTTTAATTATTTAAAATAATTTTAATTATCAATTTTACATTTAAAATAAGTATATATCCAATTCTATGTTTAAAAGAATGAAAGAGTCTAGAGTCCAGAGTTCTTTATGTTTTGATTGGTATAATTTATTACACCAGTTGTTATCCAAAAAATTTGTCATAGGTATTTTATTCACTGATCTTTATCATGTTTGAAAGAAAATATGATTAGGCCTGAAATTTCGGGGTCGCATCCCTTATTGTGAACATCACAGCACTACATTGTAGAAACCTGACAAATTGTTTCTCCTTTTTCATTAACTTGCTTTTTCTTCCCAGGAGTGTTGCATTCTTTTTTCAAGTTCACTAATATAGAACGAGAAAAATGAGTTGTGATATTGATTGTTCTACATTACTTTTCCTTAGTATATGGTGCACTTTTTCAATATTCAGATTCATATTTATTTTAGAATAGTTTTCATTCCTTATTTATTTTTGTTTCCTGTCCCATTTCTTTCTTTTCTTGTCTCAAGAATATGATATATGCAAAATTTGATATTTGTTTTGCATATTTATCATCTTCTCTATAATTGAACTTATTTCTTGTCCTATCCAATTTACAAATTTATATTTTGTGACTTAATCAAGCTGTACCTCTTTCTCCCTAAAATTTTCAAATGTGTTAATAATTATGGTGTGGCTGATGTTTCTAGTATGCTTTATTGCTCTATTGTATATTCCCAATATGTTATTATATGTTACTTTATTCTCTGAGTAATGCAAGCTTAATTTTTAAATCTCATTGGTCTTATAGTCTCTCTTTTTGTTACTTGTATCTTTTTTTGAGATACATTTTATAAAAGAGAGATTATGCCAACTGTGTCTTTGTGACCACTATGATAAACTATTGGTATAAACACTTTCTTGTTTCCTGAGTAATTTTTCTTGTGTTATTACTTCTTGTTTCTGTAGATATGTTTTGTGATCAGATGGTTTTTCAGGTTGAAAAATGTGAAATCAGAAATGGAAATAGAGAAAATGAACAGTTGGAATCTTCTTTTTTTTAATTTCAAAGTGTTATGGGGCTATAAATAATTTTGGTAAAATGGATCACTTTTATAATGATTGAATCATAGTTATAAGTGTGCCTGTCTCCCAAATCGTGTTCATTGTACCCATTAGGTAGGTTTTCACCCATCCCCTCTCCCCTCCTTTCCCTGGTTGGTTTCTGTTGAGTTTTACTTCCCTCTGTGCACATGTGTGCTCATTGGTTAGTTCCAATTTAATAGTGAGTACATTTGGTGTTTGTTTTTCCATTCTTTGGATACTTCACTCAGGATGATTGTCTCGAGTTCCATCCATATTGTTGCAAAAGGCATTCTTCTTCATGGCTGAGTAGTATTTTATGGTATACAGATAACACACATTTTGTTAATCTCCTCATGGTTTGATGAGCATTTAGGTTGATTCTACACGTTTGCAATTGTGAATTGTGCAGCAATAAACATTCAAGTGTAGGCGTCTTTTTGATAAAATGATTTATTTTCCTTTGGGTAAATACCCAGTAGAGGAATTGCTGGATCAAATGGTCGGTTGACTGTTAGTTCTTTGAGGAACCTCCATACTGTTCATAGAGGTTGTACTAATTTGCAATTCCACCAACAGTGTATAAGCATTCCTTTTTCTCTGCATCCATGTCAGCATCTATTGTTTTTGGACTTTTTAATGAAGGCAATTTTAACTGGGATAAGGTGATATCTCATTGTGATTTTGATTTGCATTTCCCTGATGGTTAGTGACTGGAGCATATGTTTATTGGCCATTTGTCTAGCTTCTTTTCATGTCTTTTGCCCACTTTTTAATGGGATTGTCTGTTTTCTGTTTTTTCCTTGCTGATTTGCATGAATTCTTTGTAGATTCTGCTTATCAGTTCTTTATCGGGTGTATAGCTTATAGATATTTTCTCCCATTTTGTAGGTTGTCTATTTGCTCTATTAATTATTTCCTTGGCTGTGTAGAAGATTTTTAATTTAATCAAGTTCCATTTATTTATTTTTGATGCTGTGATTGCCATTGGGGTCTTCATAAATTCTTTGCCTAGGCCAATACCTAGAAGAGTTTTTCCAACATTTTCTTTTAGAGTGTTTATGGTTTCATGCCCTACATTTAAGTTTTTTACACATCTTGAATTAATTTTTCTAAGTGGTAAGAGATATGGATCCTGTTTCATTTTTCTGCATGTGGCTATCCGATTCTCCCATCATCATTTATTGAATAGGAATTCTTTTCCCCAGTGTACATTGTTGTCTGCTTGGTTAAAGATCAGTTGGCTGTATGTGGATGGTTTTATATCTTGATTTTCTGTTCTTTTCCATTGGTCCAGGTCTCTATTTTTGTGCCAATAAAATGCTGATTTAGTAACTATAGCCTTCTACTTTAGTTTGACATCCAGTAATGTGATGACTTCTGGTTAGTACCTTTTGCTTAAGATTGCTTTGGCTATTCAGGCTCTTTTCTGGTTCCACACAAAGCATAGAATTATTTTTTCTAGCTCTGTGAGATAGGATCTTGATATTTTGTTGGGGGCTGTGTTGAATCTGTAAATCATTTTAGCTAGAATGAACATTTTAGCAATGTTGATTCTACCGATCCATGAGCATATTATGTTATATTTAACCAAGGAGGTGAAAGATCTCTACAAAGGTAATTATGAAACACTGAGGAAAGAAATCACAGATGATACAAACAAGTTGTAATCTTCAACTTCAGGTGTGAGTTTGTTATCAAATAGTCTGTCATTATAGCAATATCATCATCTTATTTCTGCAACAGACTTTAGGATAATCCTGACCTCACTTGGGTATTGCTTTAAGCATTCTTCCTTGCTGTTTTGCTGACACCACTCTTCTTTGGATTGTTGACATTTGTTGTCTCAGGTGATGTGTGAACACAGTCAAAAGAGATTTAAAGTGTATGCAATAAAATTTGAATTTCAAATGTTATCCTAAGTGTAAGAGAGAAGAGAGAGAACCCTGATTTTGACTGAGGGTTTACCCAAGAGTTCAAAGAGGAAAAGACTGAGTGTCATCATTTAACATTTTGTGTTCTCCAAATTATTAATAGTGGGAAGGTAATTGTGAGAAGAGCTAAAATTTATTGAGTTTTCAATATGTACAAGGTAATAAGCTTTGCCTTGTCATGTTCTAATTTCTCATTTACATGAACCTAATGAAATTAGAAATGTTAAATGATTTTAGGGATATGGAAAACTGTGTCATAGAGTATAAAGTAATTTGCCCAAGTTTAGGCAGCCACTAAACTGCAGATTCAGAACTTGGCCTTGATCCATAGGATGTTAATCACTAAGTGACCTGTAGCCTCTATCCATGAATGTATTTCCTCCTTTTTGAAGTAATATTTGGGTTTCTATTTCTTGTTCATGATACTCTTACTCTGTCTACTCAGAATTTAAGGTATTTTCATTATCATATCTCCATTTTCCCTTTTTCTTCATTATTTGATTGCCTACCCAATTGAGATTCTTAATAAAGGTTTGAGGTTTGATTGTGTAGTATAAATGTTCCTAACTCTTCATACTAAAGGTGAACAATAAAAGTGAAGTATGTATGGTATTTAATTGTAGTTAAGAGAACTAAACTATAATATGTTCTCATTCTGTCATGCTGGAAAGTTATATACTCATTTTGGCTATTGTTTATTAGAAAAAGAAAACACTTAAAATTGACAACTAAGGTCGTCTATGACATGTAGAAATGACATACTGTAGTTATTGTTATAAATTTATATTGCCTTTTGAGCATAAAAATGACCTGCAGATCTGTGTATGTATGCAGGGAGTTCAAACTACTACCTATCAGAATGTCACTAATCTATCATACTTTAGCAAGAAACAATTATTATTTAGTAATTATTAATTTAATAATATTATCAGTAATATATTTATTTTCCTATCAATGAGTTAATTAATAGTAATCAATTGTTATTTATTATTTAGAGTCCTATTCAAATAAGTTGGAGCATATAGAAAAAAATTTTTTCTAATTTGTATATGAAAATGACATTCCAATATTCTTCTTAGACATTTTAGTAATGTTGAATCTATTTGTTAAGAGAACATGAATGTTAAAATAAAAACCTGACCCATATAAACATTTTAGAAATCTTAAATAAAGGTATATATTCTTATTTCCCACAATAACCATGGTTTATTTTGTCTTTTATTTGGTTAGCAATAGAATTTCAATATTCGAAAACAATTGCCATAAAGTTTCAACCCAGAGATATAGGACTTTAATTAACTTTGAAAAAGATTGTGATTTTTCAACATAAGACACAATTGGAAGTTAAAATATAAGAAACAGAAGGATCTAGAAAAATGTTTTTATCATGAAATAGAATAAGCTTAATATTATGGATATCTTACAAACTACTTGCGAATTACCTGGATAATTTATTTAACAAAGAGGTTACATAATTTCAGTAATCCATACTTGAGCTTTTGCATAAGAACCTTTTTCCAAAGAAAGAATTTTGAATAATATAATTATCCATCTAAAAGATTTAAGCAATAATAATTTGTTTATTAGTATTTGGAAGTTATATAGTTCACTATCAAAATATTCAATATTCACTGCTAGTCATATGATTAGTTTGCTCATATTTATAATCTTCCATTTTATAAACTTTAAATATGAATGTAATGTTATCTTCTAGTATTATTTGTTTCCCATCCAGAATCCATACACTCGTTAGCTAAAAGGTGAGGGGAGGTGTGGAGAGAACTGTTTCCTTTTACGTACCTAAATCTCAAACAGCTCAGGTTGACTAAATATAAATTTTAAAATGGCTTGTATATCGAATGATATCTGCAGAAGCAGAGGGGTCTCAGCAAATTTCCTGGCTCTGCATAATAGAGATATGAAAGTAGATCTTTTTGGGTTATATGAATTCAACCAGCCAACAAAGTGGGAGCTGCTTACAGCTTAACCACATCGGAGAAATACAGAATCAGTATTCAGTAACCCTGAATTCTCTACTCAAGAGGTAATGTTGAAATATAAATGTATGAAAAAAAATTTGTCACTAAAATTAATATATGAAAAGACCACACATTCTCTGTTACACTATTTTAGCATATAGTTGGCACTTAATATTTTCTATGAGAAGGCATGTTCTAAGTCAGCATCTTCCACTTTTCCTAATGTCTTAGGTTTATATAAATGTGATCTTTTATTTCAAAATTAAGAATAGCTATATTATTTCCCCTTCAAGTAATTTTTGATTGATTTTAATTTGTTAATAAAGCACATCAGTATATACAAATACACACACACACACACACACATACACCCACACAAAATATATGGATTTCCTATATCCTGTGCACCAACACAACGCAAGCACAAAAACAACAAACTTATGTAAGTTCTAAATCCACCATAGATGTTTATTTTGAGTAGCTTTGGGAAGAAATAGTTTTAACAGATGGAATACCATCAAAAAATTACCTTTTTATACTATCCTTTGCCCTAAATTGTGAAAACTCCCATTATGAAGTAAGATTCAAGGAACCCAAATTTCCTGCATGTCACACCATGCTGAACACAGTGACTGACTGACTCACCTTGTCAGAAGAAATATCTTAAAAGGAAACATGAAAATGCTTCTTGAACTAAAACGTTTTTAACCTGATTGTACTATCACATATGTATATGTATAAACCTAGTTGAAATACAATTATTGACTGCAAAATTATAAGTGGTGTGTATGTATTTAAAAATACAAATACATTATTTTAATGACTATCAGACATTTAGGTTTCCATTAATACGTTTTATAATGCTAGGATATGTCTTTTGAAATTACACTAACATGTTGAAATTTGAAAAGGATAAAAATAACCCCTTTTCTTGGAAACAAAATATATGACATTTTCAGAAGTGCAAGGTACAAAGAAAGAAATGGCATCCATGGAAATGACAGGCAGGACAGCCAATCAGCCCATGAGAGACCTGCCATAGTGAAGGGTAACTCCAAATTCACTGAATAGCTTGAGTAGGCTGTGACAGTGTCTCATATTCAGCTTTGACATTCTTGAATTGGGGTTGAGGAAATCTATGAAAATTAAATATGGTTTATCTATCTTCATGGTATTAAAATCTGAAATGTCATAGAGATGTGATTTAACATACTGTGTGCAATAGATAAGATATACAATATGCAAGTAATAATTTCATGTTCATAATTAACTAATACAAAACTAAAACAGTTAAATAATGAAAGTGTTTTCAAATTACCTTTCAGATTTCCGTTTCCTATTTCCATACTTTTAGATAAAATAAGACTTTTGATATAGTGTGACTGTATAGTGATATTTAGGATATGGTGAACTTCCAAATGCTAAAATCTGATGTTTTATGAACATGTAATTGTACTTGAAAAAAATACATAAATATACATATCTATGTGTATATACACACATATGTGTGTATGTATATATGTATTAAATTTCTCCTCACCTATAAAATAAATGTATTGACTTAGCCTTAGAATGACAATATTTTTTCCTGGTAAAAAATATATCCTAAAATCTATTGATACATGTATATGCATAAAAAGTGTTTATATGAAGCAGAATTCAGTGCAGGAAATGGAAAACTCTGGGATTTTCATTTCTGTTAAGAATAGATTGACAGAAAATAGGTTGCATCAGCGTCACCTAAGGGTCAGAGGATAGGAGCTCTGGCCTGTTGTGGGACACTTTGTATCAAGGTAGTGCCACCATAGTGATGATCCAGAGGTCCAGAAAACACTGTGGGCTTTGCAGCCAGGGGCTCTGCTGCCACAGCTGTCATCCACTCCCAAACTGTCCCATAGTCAGAGCAATGTAGGTTTTGGCCCTGTGATCACTGATGTGGAATGCAGCCTGGCTCTTGGCCACAACCACTGCAGGAAAAACACCCCCACCTCACTGTCACTATTGCAATTTTCATGTGAATGTATATCAGCAACAAAATTCTTACCTTGTCTAAATCTGAGTACAGAATATAGGCAATATAGCTTTTAATCTTCCAGTCCCTGAAATACAAAAATTAACACAGAAAGAATGAGAAAGTTTGTCAGATTCTACTGTAGCAACTTCTAGTACAATCCATTTCTTTACAATTTACCATCCATATAGTGTACATAACTTTTAGATATATTTACACGTGAAAGCAGCAATAACAAAAAAATTGTTTCCATCTAATGTAATAAGTTTCCCTCCTTTAATGAAAACATAACCCCTTGTCAAAAAAAGAGATCCAAAATTCATCAGCTCTGTTCCCATGTCTCAGTAACATTCAGTGTCATTCTGGTTTGGTCCCAATACCACTTTTCAATAACCAGAAACCTGAACACTAAATCATAAAGATGATGACTACCAACAAATGTTTATAAAATAAGGGAAAACAAGGTAGAGTAAAATGTATATAATATAAATGCAAATGTACATACATAATATATATTATTATAATATTTATCATATATGCTAAGTGAAATATAATATTCCATAGTCCTGTTTCAGCCATTATTTACAAGACCAAAGTTGATATTTATATGTTATAAAGATCATTTTTCCATATCATGTTCCGTTTGCTCTTACACATCACTTACATTTTTCAGGAATTTCAACTTGATAAAATGACACAAAACTTCAATTTTAAAGGTCAGAGTCCTTGTTAGTCTTGTCGATTTGGGGTTTAGCTAGTTTTCCATTCACACTTACAGTAGGACTTGGGATTCTAAGAAGGCACCAGAACTCATGAATCACAGAAACATTCTTCTCTGTATCCACTCTGGTCCTGCAAACTGCTTTCCCTTTGATAATTAGGATCATCCAGCCAAAACACAAACTGCTTCATGGCCAATAGGGTCAGTGGCAGGAAGATGCCCAAATGGCCCAGTGGAGTTCATTACATCACTTCTTTTGCTTAAAACTCTTTCATATTTGTTTTTAATATATCCAACTTTAAAATACAGTATTTTAAATATTGTAGTCATATGCATTCTATGTGTGCTATGAAATTATTTTTTATATTAACAATGACATTTATTTTCTTCAAGATATCCTATTTTGTTTCCAAAATTTATCTTCAAATTAATCTCTGAAAGCATAAAAATATATACTTAAAGAGAAAACAAAGCAAACTTTTCTACCAATATTGAAAAGCAGTATAGAATCACTGTTGTTTCTGTCACATTATTTCTGAATATAGATGTGGATAGAAGAATTGAGAGAGAATATATGAAGAAGAAGGTGAAAGATTGAATTGATTTTAAATTTAAGCAATCTATTAGAATAACTTTATTTTGTTTACACAGACATACCTACATATGAGTACATGCATTTATAATGCACACAAACTGTATATACATACAATTAACATATTTAGTTTTTCATAATCCTTTAAAATGCTTTAGACTTCCAAAGGCTATATTCTTGTACGTATTGGAGCTTAAGACATGCCCAGCGTCATATTCAGAAAAGATAACTGGTCTTCTGTCAAATTTGGTAGAAATGAATTAATCCTTTGAATGACCAGCAACCATTACAAACATATCATCTTTAATGGAAAACTCACAGAATAAAAAGTTTCATTAACTCAAGCCACCAGTCAACCTTAAAACACTGGCACAGTTGTAGTGACAGAATGAAAGCAGACATGTCAGGAGACAGAAAATAACAGAGACAGAAATTAACAGCGAGAGTCACAAAGTGCCTGAGGTTTAAAGTAAAGAAGAGAATGAGATAGACGAGACACTGCTAACAGGATAAAAACTCCTGTTTCCCCCTACTTGTACCTCTTCCAGTGGATATTTGCCATATGTCAGAATCATACCTTAGCAACAGTCTCCCATTTGACACCTGTCCATTGTGTAATAATTCAAAGGTTTAGCCTTCACTATTTTTCCCTAATCTGAGAAATAGCTAAGTAGGAAGGAGTTAACACTTGTCCCTTACCATTCCCACCAAATACTATTCCCTAGAGATACTAACTGTACCCACCCTTCCTCTGGAAAGGAATTCATAGAACACTATAGGAAAAAAAACAATGGTAGCATCCCTAAAAGCCTGTAATTTCAATAAAATTTAAAACAGAAGATACAAACACAAAGGAAGTTAAAACATGGTAATTGTAGCAACATGGAGGGAACTGGAGGTCATTATCTTAAGTAAAATAAGCCAGGCACAAAAAGACAAATATTGCATGTTCTCACTTATATGTGAGAGCTAAAAAATTGAACACATGAGAGTAGAGGGTGGAAAAATATAATGGATAACAGAGACTGGGAAAGGTGAGTGATGGGAGGGAAAAGATGAAGAGAAGTGAATGAAAGGGTAAAATCACAGAGTAGATAAAAAGAATAAATTCAAGATTTGATAGAGAGTAGGATGATTATACTTAACAAAAATGTGTTGTACTTGGGTGATGGACAGCCTGAATATCCTGATTTGATCACTACTTGGTACATACATGTAACAGTATTGTAAGAACTGTGGGTCTGTCATATACGCTTTTATTGTATGGAGGTATGTTCCTTATATACCCAGTTTTTTTGAGAATTTTTATCATGAAGTAAGAAATTCAGCTCTAAAGTTGGTTCTAAAACTTGTTGGAATCAATTGTTTAAAAAAATCTTTAAGATGTTACTCTTATCAACTTTATATTCAGTTTTTCTTTATATTGGTTTTATTTTCAAGGAATTTTTCCATGTGAGAATCAAGATGGCCTCATCAATCTAAGAGCTATCTTCTGTTACAGGAATGATTCCAGTGAAAATAATTCATTTCAGCAAAAGCTATAGGATGGGAACTAGTTGGCCTTACCTGTTAATATGCTGAAATCTCAACCAATCACTGTGGCCAGTGTGATGCATAATTTTTTGAGGCCTGACATGGGTGACATCCTCACTTCTAGAATCAGAATTTGAAATTTAGTGTCTATATAAATTCCATGGATTGACATCAGGCCATGAATTTTCCTCCAAGGCAATGTATAATTCTGTTACCAGAAGGTAGCTGAGATCAATAGTTGGCACATTTCACAGTGTTCTTCTGAGGCATTCTCCTGAGATTTGATTTACTGTTGTAGACAGATGGAACCATCATTAGAACTTGCATGACTACAGGCATATTTGAATTTCCTCCAAAAGGTCTACCTTGTCTTCAGTAATTCAACCCTTTCAATGATTATATTAGCATTTAATACTCTGTATTAACTATCTTTCTCTCTGAAATACCCATAACATGTTTTTTTTTCCCCTCCTGACTAAACTCAAACAAAAGTGATAGGAAAAAAAAAAAGAATATCCAATAGATCAGGGAAAAACTAAATGTTCTAGTTTTAGGGAAAACTATAAAAAGGTCAATTCTTATTGTTATAAAAGTAGATGATATCATCTTATTAAATTTACAATATTCAAATACCTATACTATTCAAATGAAATATTAAAACCTTTTACAACTTACGATTACTACAAATATAGAAGACACACACATCTCCAAAATCAATAGTTTTCCTATGTGTCAACACTGATCAGTTCAAATTGTAATACCAAAAAGAAGCTACCAACATATAAGCATCCGTGACTATGTCTTATATAAATTTAGTTATGTCACATCTCTGTTTAAATGTCACTTGATGGCTTTCATTACAATTGCCTTAAACTCTTAGACACTTGACCTAGGAAGGCTGGAATGATCTAGTCTCTTCCTCTTCAGACTCATTTCACCCAGTGATTATCTAATGTCATCACTCACTCCTAGACATCAACTCTCTGGGTCTGGGAGTGTGTCTGTTTTATTCTCATCTTTGTACACTACCCTGGGCAATGTCTATAACATCATAAGGACTCAGTAAATGTTTACTGAATCTCTGATGAAACATTCATGGCACACATACACACGTAAAATTATGGACAAAAAAAATACAATGGTGACTTCTGCTAGCTATTCAAATATACTGGGAAGTTACACTTCATAAAATAATGTGGTTCTACTGTAAAAATAAGCAGACAGCACAATAAATGAGAAGAAAAAGCCAAGAAACACACCTTTGTATAAAATGATGGGTCTTAAAGGTTATTTGGTTGTAAAGAAAAGAATCCCAGGTGTTAGTTAAAGTGAAAAAGCAGAATTCATTGGCATGATAAAAGGATACCTCCTAGCAGCCAAGGGCAAACACTGCCCACCAACACATGGCAAATGCCCTGAAAATCCACCGGGAGTATCCATAGCACTGCTTTAGCTGTTTCCCTTGCTCTCTATCCTTGAGGATTAAGGCCAATCACCCCTTCTTTTTAGGCATTTATTTTATTTTTTGCTTCTGTCTGTAGGTTAACTTTTTCATGTGCAAAATTGTTTCTCTAGCCCTGTGATTTTCTTGGCTAATATCAAATTGACTATCGTCTGTAAGAGCCCATTCCTAAATTTCAGGAGTGAGAGCTGATTATCCAGATTAGTCCAGGAGCAGGGTCACATGTGTTCTTACCTCTTGGCAAGGTGAAGAGAACCAAACTTCTGAGAATTGAGTGAGAGAGAATGACAGCTTAGAGGAAATGGTTGGAACTCCTAGTGGAGGTAGAGCCTCCAACAATGAACAAAGATTGTTAATGATTGGTGCTAGAGGAATGAATTAACCCTATTTAGAGACAAAATATTAGCTTCTAATCTAACATTTCAAAGGTAAATAAACTTCAGTTGAATTAAAAAATAAATGTGAAAACCCTAAGAATACTAGAAAATAATATTTCAGTCTTGTTTTAGAATTAAGAATATCTTTCTAAACACTAAAAGTCTGGCTACGTAAGAATTAAATTCTCTTTTCCCCAAACAGTATGAATGATCATGAAGGCACAATGGTGTTTCCACAAACTTGGTGCAGGGAAAGGATTTGAAAATTATGTGGCAAGAAAAAGGATAATACTCTTACTATTAAACAACATTTATAAATCCATAAGGCAAAGTTTGAAGCAGAGAAAACAAAGAAAAGCACATTAAAAAAATTTAAAAAGCACAACATATAGGAATAACATTTACTGGGCATCGGGCAGGTGGGAGGAGGGGATGGGTATATACATACATAATGAGTGTGATGTGCACCGTCTGGGGGATGGACACTCTTGAGGCTCTGACTGGGGTTGGGGGCAAGAGCAATATATGTGACCTAAACATTTGTACCCACATAATATGTAGAAATAAAAATTAAAAAGCACAAAATAGAACATAGATCATAAATAATCTAATGGACAATGTCTTCTCTCACTATTGATCTACACAAGTAAGCTTATCTGATACTGAGATGCCATTAGCAAAATTATCAAGCATCAACAAGAATCCCAATAACAGCAAATAGTAAGTTATTAAAAGATAATAGAAAATAAGAAAGCTACATTGCTGTTGAAATTGTTAATTGATATAGTTCAAGAAACACTTCAGTAATTCTTTAGAAAGCCATGGAAACAACAAAAACTGAGCATAAGAAATGTAAGTGACACGAATAAACTTTTAAGTATAAAAATTTATTGTGACATTTTTTGTAATAGTAAAACACACAAAAAATCAGTGTAAAAAGCAGAGAAGTAGTGGAGTGACATCCATACAATGGTTATGGATTACATACAATGGGATAACATAAAATACCAGAAGAAAAATATCTAATAAGTTTGAAAAACAGAGAACACCTGAAAGTCCCATCACAAAATAATACATTAACTATTATTATAAATTCCTCACACTCAAACATAAATTTGGAAAGACATATGTTGAAATGTTAACTATTGTTTGAGTTATTTACCAATAGTGACCTTTATTTTACTTTTGGTATTTTCTTTATTTCTCTATTTTTAATAAATATCTTCATTAAGTTGTATTAAGAAATGTAACAAAACAGTAACAGCGTGAAGAGCCTTTGACATTTGATAGTTCTACGTATGAATCTTATCTTTGCAACTTATCACATACAGCTGCAGTCCTCAACACCCGGACCACGGAGCAGTACTGGTCTGTGACCTGTTAGGGACCAGGCCACAGAGCTCTACCATGTACCCACCCCCCACCAAAAAATTGTCTTCCATGAAACTTAGGACACTGGGGGGAGGAGCATGCACAGCAAGAGGTGAGTGGCAAGTGAGCGAAGCTGTGAAGTTTCTCTGTATTTACAGCTGCTCCCCATCGCTCCTGTCACTGCCTCAGCTGGGCTCCCCACCCCATCTCGGGTGTGTGGAAAAATTGTCTTCCATGAAACCAGTCCCTGGTTCCAAAAAGGCTGGGAACTGCTGAAAACTAATACTTAAGAAAGCTACTCAGTGCTTTAATGCTTATATTGTTTACTATAAAATTGCAATATTAATGCTTACTAAGAAATGTGATATGGATTATTATATGAATTAAATAAACTAATGTACTGTTTACAATGCCTATAATATACCAAATATTTAACACATATTTTTACTAATTTAAAAATAGTAGATACATTAGTTAACATGAAAATACATTTCTAAAGAATGGGGTATAAAAAGTGAAAAGGGGAACATAAAACTTATATATGTGTGATGAATGTATTTTTATATATCAGTGGACCTGAATTGTGATGACCTTTGCTTCATACATTACTTCTTAAAATGGTGTAGAATAATATTGTATACACATATACTTTAATAACAACTAACTCAGGCATCACCATTAAGTCAAACATAACACACTGATTGAATTTGAGGTTTAATTCTTCTAATTGCCAAGAATATATACTGAATATATTTTAGTTTCTGGCAATTCTCAGTGGGAGGTGGTACATAACTACCAAATATAAACATTTGCAAATTGAAGCCATGATCCTATTCACTGATATTTATTCTTTTTCTAATTAATGAACTTTATTTTTTTAGAGCAGGTTTAGGTTTATGGCAAATTTGAATGGAAAGTACAAAAAGTTTCCATATACCCTCTGTTCCACACATGCAAACCTCCCCAATATGAGCATCAGATATACAATGGTACATTTATTACAATCTATGAACCTACATTTAATATGTCATTATCACTCAAAGCCCATAGTTTACATTAGTTTTCTTTTGTTTTTTTATTTCCAGTTTTTTTTTTTTATTTAATTTTATTGGGGGAAAACTACAAAACATTTACAGTACAATGTTTACAGTCACAATTTGTAGTGAGCTGATTTCCCAAAATATATTACAACTCAAGTTGACTTATCTTGTTACATTCAAAAACCTACTCTGTCAAAGTAG
>CAUYRT010049616.1:0-20873 GCA_963574885.1 Lepilemur ruficaudatus
AATTTCTTTCTTTCTATTTATAGTAGAGACGGGGTCTCACTCTTGCTCAGGCTGGTTTCGAACTCCTGACCTTGAGCGATCCGCCCGCCTCAGCCTCCCAGAGTGCTAGGATTACAGGCGTGAGCCACCGCACCCGGCTCATATATTTCTTTTTCTTTTTTTTAAGACAAGGTCTCTCTGTCTCTCTGTCACCCAGGCTGGAGTAGAATGGAGAGATCATATCTCACTGCAACCTCAAATACCTGGGCTCAAGTGACCCTCCTGCCTCACTCAGCCTCCCGAGTAGCTGGTACATGCCACCATGCCCAGCTAACTTTTTTTTTTTAACGGGCTAGAGTCTCACTATATTGCCCAGGCTAGTCTCAAACTCCTGGCCTCAAGCAATCTTCATGCCTCAGGCCTCCCAAAGAGCTGAGATTACAGGAGTGAGCCACCACACCAGGCCACTATGCTATATATTTCTTGACTGAGCTTTTTAATAAGCAGATATCAATATTGAAATTTAAAAAAGGAAACAGTTGTTAAACAATTACAGTTTTAATAATGATAATTAAAACTAAAAAGATAAAATGTCACTTGAATTTTTCACCTTTGCCACAGGACAAGATTCAAATAAGTCTCAGTAGCTCTTATTAAAACAATGCTACCTTTCATTAGCACAAACAGATCTTTAATCACATCTTACCAAGTGTTACCACACTATCTCAGTTGATCCTCATAAAAATCTGTCTTGCCAACTTCATAAGACATCATTATCTCTACTCCACATATGGGGAAAATGAGGTTCCAAAAACCATGATCTTCATCCAAAGTAATGAAGCTAGTAAGGCTAGTATTTTCACTCATAATCCAGTGTTCCTGTCATTTACCATGCTTTCTCTCTTATACCATTCCAAGGAAGCCAACTAATTGTATCTCAGCATCTTTCATCTAATAATGTATCCCAAAGATGGTGTGAATTTTGAATCAAATATTTGATCTACTCTTAGAATTCACAGAAGAATCCACAGTACAAAAGATTAAACTGAATTAAAAGAAACTATGCCATTCTTCTGAAAATGACCCCATATACACAATAATTAGATAACAAAGGATATAAATTAGGTCCCTATTTTAGCATAATATTAAAGAAACTGATTATATTTTTTTAAAAAATAAAATTAATACAGTATACTGGACTCGGCTGGGCGCGGTGGCTCACGCCTGTAATCCTAGCACTCTGGGAGGCCGAGGCGGGCAGATCCTTTGAGCTCAGGAGTTCAAGACCAGCCTGAGCAAGACCAAGACCCTATCCCTACTAAAAATAGAAAGAAATTAATTGGCCAACTAAAAATATATAGAAAAAAAATGAGCCGGGCATGGTGGCACATGCCTGTAGTCCCAGCTACTTGGGAGGCTGAGGCAGGAGGATTGCTTGAGCCCAGGAGTTTGAGGTTGCTATGAGCTAGGCTGACACCACGGCACTCTAGCCCAGGCAACAGAGTGAGACTCTGTCTCAAAAAGAAAAAAATTAATACAGTATATTGGACTCATATAATCTCACGGCACTCTAGCCCGGGCAACAGAGTGAGACTCTATCTCAAAAAAAAAATTAATACAGTATACTAGACTCATATAATCTACTTTAGATGTTAGCTATTGGAACATTAACGGCTAACATTCATAACATTCATAATGGAATGATAAATGTGTCAATATAAGGCTATTATCTGAAAGAATTATCCAATAGCCATGTTTCTTTAATATACATAAATGTTCATGAGATATTTTCAGACAGCATAGCAATTTAGGTTTCCTGTAAGCAATAACAGCAGGAGGCACTGGGAATCACTTATGTTACAAAGGAATAAAAATGAAATATAACAATCTGTGGGTAGCAAGTCCACAGATTCCTTTACCTTTATATATCTTTTCAGTATTACACAAGTGAAGTGTGAAGTAGGTATCAAGGAGTTGATGGCCATTTCGATTAACAATGTTCCGGGCAGCAATGTTCCGAAGATGTCGAAGACGCCGCTAAAAAAAATAACAACAAAAAGAGAGGGCATTCAGCCTTTTTCCTCCTATAAAATTTTCTCAAAGTTACAGTTCAAATATGAAATATAATAGGCTATCCCAGACATTTATTTGTTGAGCCAGAAACCATAACCCAGTCTCTTATTTATGCCTCCACATCCCCTCTGTTGAATAAAAATTGTATCTGCCCTATCTCATTTATAAGGTTGTTGTGAGCACGAAATGACAACAGATGTGAAATATTTTTGAAAAGCATAAATCTTATACAAGTGCTATATACCTCCATAATATAGTATTAGTATTCCCTGGAATATAAACTAAGTAGTAATTTGCTTTTTTCCACGGAAGGATTCAGGTAGACATACAAAGTCCATCTCATACCAACAGAAAATCAGCAGTTATTACATACATCCACCACTGTTGCTAGTCCCGTCTAGATGCCAGATTATTTGTACAACTAGGAAAAAGGCCAAAGCCAAAAAATAACAGCAGTAAATCACCGGTCACTCCATCCAGTCAATAATTCAACTATTGTTGAGCTTAAATTCTCACTTCTTCAGCAGCCAACCAGTCTCTATTTCCTAACTAAGCCTCCTTCCTAGCACCTTCTTCAGCCAGGATGTTTGAATTATTTGGAGTCACAAGTTTGGAAATGCAAAAGCTCCACAAGCAACATGAGAAATCAACAAAAATATAAGATAAGCTTAAGAGACAGCCAAATCATCTCATATCAAAAAGAGAATATTGGCAATGCTGAATGTTGGCAATGCACATCAGATTCATCCCCAAAACCTAGTTCCCTGTGTTAGATAATTATCTTCAGAGACTTAAAAATAGAAACCAAGTGCTTAGTTTTTAAAATATACCTACAGTTCTCCCTCAGGCTGAAAGCCAGTCCTTTCTCCTGAAATAAATCCATCTTCAATTACATGTGCAATCAGCCAGAAGAGCCAGGTCTTTTTTCCATGCACATACCAACCCAATCCCTTCTCCCAAACTGGAGATTAAGATTCTTTGAGAGAGAAGGTTATTGTCTAATAAATTTGTTTAATCCTCTAAGTATGAAAAGCCCCAAATGTATTTACAAGTTTTCTGGGCTTACTCTAAAAGATTCATTTTTCCACAATCTTCCAATGGTTTTCATTTCACACTTGGATCACAGCAACCATCTTTTCCTGCTGTATAGTTTTCATTAGCCCTTTCAGTCAAAATTTTAAGTTTCCTTAGCCCCATGCTTTTGGTCAAATAACATCGATCCCCAAAGCTCAATGGGAAATTTTAATTTTTAAATCGGAAATAACATGGCTTTAGAATATGTGAAATACTACCTATAAAACATTCTATGTAGAGTTTAAAAACATTCATTAATATATAAAATTAAAGCCTACACAGCTTTGATTTGGGGGGTGGATGGACATAATTAGCATACAACTCAACTACCTGAAATGTTGACAGTGGGCAAAAAGGCAGTACGACCCTAAATTCCTTAACTTTTTACAAATCTTTCAAATGTAAATTCTAACACAAGACTTAAGTGGCATGCATAGTAAACTTGAAACATCTGTTTTAGTAAAAGTAAAATCACTTATTAATATGATTGTAAACCGGTGCTTCTAAAGAACGGAAGCTGCTTTAAAACTTAAGAGTAGTCTACAAGAAATTTTTTTGTTTTGTCTTAGAATTTTGTTTGTTTGTCTTGGCCTTGTAGAAACTACTCTCCCCCACTACCAGTCCTGTAGAGTTAATTCTACCTCCAGCATCAGGAATGTTCATATGATTTATTCAAGCCAATCAGCACATTCCATTCCCCTGATCACAAAATATGGCCCAATTAGGGCTGGTAAAAGACCTAGAAATTGTATTAAATTGTTGAGAGTTCTTTTTTGTCCCCCTGCTGGCCCTGAACCTAGAAGAACACAGGGCTGGAGATACTGGCAGCCATCTTTCCATCACAGTGAACTGTAAGAATGAAACCAACAAGGAAAAGAGCACAGTCCAACAATGCAGAGCTCACGTCCTGCTGACACAATTTAAGCCTATGGATCAAACCATACGAAAAATGGGCCCTGAGACAAGAGCCTAGAAGAGATATGAAAACCCCAAGCCAGGAGTCGTGGCAGCTAATCCCAGAAGTGGCAAGGGAAGGATGGAGTCCATCTGCTGGCTGCTGGCTGCTGGCTGCAGCTGAAGTGGAGTTTGAAGAAGGATTTTTTTGAAACAAGAGAACAACATGAAAAGTTGCAGAAGGATGGATGTCTGCTTTTCGGCCAAGTGCCTTTGGTTGAAATTGATGAAAATGGCGCTGACGCAGACTAGAGGCATCCTCAGCTACCTTGCTGCTAAGTACAACTTATATGGGAAGGCCCTGAAGGAGAGCATCAGGATCAACACATACACTGATGGTAATCTGGACCTGATGATGATGATGATAGTGCTGGGTGTGTTCAAACCTCCTGCGGAAAAAGGGGAAGGCCTTGCTTCAGTAGTGAAGAATACTAAAATCCAGTACTTTCCCATCTTTGAAAACATTTTGAAAGACCACAGACAGGATTTTCTCACTGGCAACAAATTCAGTTGGGCAGACATACAATTGCTGGAAGCTATTTTAATGGCAGAAGAACGCAATGTTTCTGTTCTTTCTCACTTCCTTCTGCTAAAGGCATTTAAAAGAAGAATCAGCAACATCCCCACAATTAAGAAGTTCCTGCAGCCTGGGAGTCAAAGAAAGCCACCCTGATAGCCACTAGGTTGAACTAGTCAGGAACATTCTGCAGTTCTAATGGCAGCAGGTCTCATGATGGCAAGAGCGGTGATCCAATTGCAGCACCAGCACACGCCATCTAGAGTGAACAGTAGAAGCAAACTGCAGATTCTAGGAGTTAAGCGTCTGAAAAAAACAAAGCCATTCTGCCATCAATGGCAAATGCTGATTAAATGCAATATAAAACCAAAAACTAACAAACAAACCATACCATAACAACAAACATTAGCCACCAAAGATTACAACTAGAGAGATGACTGATACTGTAACTGTTTATTAAGAATTTATTCCATGGCAGGTTAGCAGATGTAGAGTAACACTCTAACTTAGTGGCAAAGTACAAGGAAATGCTTCACTTTGTTAAATATACCCATTTTTAGAAAATAATCATTTCTGTTGGGTCAATCCATTTTTGTTGATAAATTTTAAACCTCAATATAGGGGACAGCAAGGCTTAAAATACAGTCAAATCACACACCAGAACTAACAGAACCCAAAGCAATTTTCAGTACTGAAATATGCCACAGAGGCCAGGCACAGTGGCTCACACCTATAATCCCAGCACTTTGTGAGGCCAAGAAGGCAGGGAGTGTCAGACTTGAGGCCTTGAGGCCAGGAGTTTAAGACCCACCTGGGCAACACAGTGAGACCCTGTCTCTACAAAAAATTTAAAAATTAACCAGGTGTGGTGGCATGTCTCTATAATCCCAGCTACTCAGGAGACTGAGGCAGGAGAATCACTAGAGCACAGGAGTCTGAGGTTGCAGTGAGCTATGACGACGCCACTGCACTCTAGCCCAGGTGACAAAGCAAGACCTTGCCTAAAAAAAAAAAAAAAAAAAAAAAGGAAACGAAATAAAATATGCCACCGGGGTTCTATATTTCCCCCATGTTTTGCCTTTCCCTTGTAGGCATCTAAAATTTTCTGGCTTCTGAGGTATAATAATGACCAAAGAGAACTAACTGATGTGTCCTTGATCTGGTTCCACATCAGTGCAGGAGAGTGATTCAAGGAGGCAAGGAGGCTGATGACCAAAAGAAGAAAGAAATGGTTCCCATTCACCCTCCCTTCCTGTACCCCTCACTTAAAAAACAAAAGTACTATGTTTCTTAAATATGATTACCTCCACGAAATCCCCACCATCACCAAACTAAACCATTCCACACACAACTTTTATGACTCCCAAGGCCACAGAGGGCAGTGCCTTCAAAATGAATTTTGAGTCTAATTTGTTTACTCTACAAGAGGTATTATAAATTAATAATATAATCAATAACATAAAGCCCAATGGAAAAGAGGTTAAGGATATGAAAAGGCAGGTCACAGGAAAAGAAAAGGAAATGGTCAATAAACACAGGAAAAGATGTATATTCACACCCATAATTTAAGATACACACATCAAAACAAACATTCTACCTTGTGGCAGACTACAGTTTCCAAACATGGTTGCCCCAATACATCCCATCTCACCTGTTCTCTTAAAATGTGATGTTGCTACTCCTCCATTAAAAAGTGAGGTCTATGTTCTCTCTCACTTAAATGTGGGCAGGCCTATGATTATGGCAGAAATGATGGTATGTGACTTCTGTGGCTAAATCATAAAAGGTGATATGGCTTCCACCTGGTCCTCTTAGGATGCTCCTCCTTGGAGCCAAGTGACTATACTGTAAGGGAGCCAGGCACTTACATGGACTTCACAGGTGTCCTCCACAGCCCCAGCAGGTAGCCAGACATGTACATGACTGTGCCCTGAGCCCTCAAGCCTCCAGAAATGACATCAAATTGATAAGTGAAGATAAGTCATTTCCACAAAGCCCAGATGAAATTGCAGATTCAGGAGCAAAATGAATGATGAAGTTGTTTGAAGGAATTAAATTTTTTGTTCGTTATGCAGCAATAGGTAACTGAAGAGACCTATCTGATTTAACAGTCAAACTATTTTAGCCTCTTTTGGGGCTGATACCAGAAAGGACAACTGAAGCAATTCAGTTGCAATTTGAAGCAAGGGCAATTTAGCAGCAAGCATCAAATTTTAAAACGCATATCACATTTGACCAAGCAATTCCACAAGTCACAAAAATGTATGCAAATATGTTTACTCCAGTATTGCTATCAAAGCAAAAACTGAATAACCACTTTTTAAAAAGGCTATTGAAAGTACTGGTATGAAATACAAAGAGCTAAAAATTATAAATGTTAATGTAAAGAAATAGTACTATATGCCCTGAATGATATAGATCAGGGATTGGCAAATTTGACAAGGGTCAGAGAGTAAATACTTTAAGCTTTTCAGGGTATATCCATTTTCTGTCTGCATATTCTTCTTTTTTAGCTTACAGTCCTTCAACAGTGTAAAAATCATTCTTAGCTCATCAGTACTTACAAAAACTAATCACTTTTAGCCATAGTTTGCTAACTCCTGATGTAAATAAACATAGATATGAGACAATTTCTTAAACTAGCATTTACTTTGGAAATGTAGTCAAACTTGTCCTGGACACCTTTCATTCCTACTCTAATTCCTGGCTTCATTTCTTTCTTAGGTCAGGCACTTGTTCTTAGCCTGGGAGCAGGCTGAAACAGCTGAAATAACCTGGGCCTTAATTCTTCCCTGCCATTGAGCCTGGCAAAGAAACTAACAGATAATTTACACAAAAGGACATACAAGTACCTTTTAAACATGAAAAGATCCTCAACCTCACTCATAGGAGAAATGCAAATTAAAACTACACTAAAATTGGCATAGACCAAAAAATCTCATAATATATTCTGAGGCAAGGCAGTAGCAAAAAAGGCACTTTCCTGAAAGGGATGTCATTGGTACAAACTCTAGGGAGGTATCTTCGTCTGTTTTCTGTTGCTTTTAACAGAATACTTGAAACTGAGTAATTTATAAAGAAAAGGAATTTATTTCCTACAGTTATGGAGGCTGAGAAGTCCAGGGTTGAAGGGCTGCATCTGGTAAGAGCCTTTTTGCTGGTGGGGACTCTGCAGGGTATCACGTGGCAAGGGAGCTGAGCATGCTAATATGCTAGCTCAGGTCTCTCTTCCTTTTCTCATAAATCCACTAGTTCCCCTCCCATGATAACCCATTAATCTATTAATCTGGTAATGGATTAATCCATTGATGAGGGCAGAAACCACATAATCCAATCACCTCTTAAAGGCTCTACCTCTCAATACTACCACATTTGGGATTAAATTTCAACATGAGTTTTGGTGGGGGCAAATATTCAAACCATAGCAGATGGTAATCTGACGATGTCTACCAAAATTACAAATGCACATATTCTTTGATCCAGCAATTCCACTTCTGCATTTATGCTGAAAATACACTTGCAGATATGCAATATGATGTATGTAATGGAGTACTGCTTGTATTAGCAAAAAAACAGAAATAACTAAAATGTCCGTCAGTAGGGGACTAGCTAAATTTGGTATGTCCTACAGTGAAATACTACGTGGCCATAAAAAATAAATGATGTGGCAGCTCTTTGAGCAATGATATAGAACAATTTCCAAGATACGCTATTAGTTAAAAAAAAAAAAAAAGCACATTTTATATAGTTGGTGAGTTTAGCATGTTATCATTTGCGTTTAATAGGGAAAGAAGAATATAATTATGTAATTATTGGAGAGTCACAAACTATGACTGATAACACTGGTTGCCACAGAGGAGAGGAAAGAGGTATTTAGGGCACAGAGTAGTATGGAGACTGCTCACTCTATCCTCTTATGTACTATACCTTTTAAACTGTGAATCATATGAATATATTACCTACTATATTTTTTAAAATAAAATGTACATTTTAAAAAAACAGAGATGGCAACCAACCTTTAAATACAGGTATATGAGATATCTACTTCCAGAAGCACTGTGACACAGTGGTAAAAACTTAAGCTAGAGTTTGAGTTGAACTCTAGGGCGGTTCTACTATTCACTCGTGAACAAAGCCAGTTACTCTCTCTGAGCGTTTCCCCTCTCAAAACATGGAGATATTTCCACCTGCCTACCTCTGTGGATTACAGTAAGGATCAAATTAAATAATGGATATAAAAGCTCTCTGAAAAATTGTAAAGCACTTTATAAACAGAAAGTATTACAAAAATAGAGATGTCAAGAGAGGGATGTGGTTAACAGTGAAAGCTGATGAATTGATTCAGGCAATTCTAATTTGAAGAAAAGAGACAGATTTAGAATTCATCTATATAAATAGAGACGATAAAGTCACAAAAGTATAACAGATCTCCAAAGAAGAAACATTCAATAAATAGAACTGCAGAACTGCAGAACTAGAAAGAACCCAAAGGTCATCTAAGCCTTTGTTACTACTCCGCATCACCTGGTAATGTGTTGAAAATGCAGTATCTCAGGTCCTACCACAGACCTACTCAATCAGAATCTGTACTTTAACAAGATCCCCAGGTAATTCATAAGTGTATTTTAAGCTTAAGAAGCACTGCTCTTTTCTCCTTGCAATTCTATCATTAAGAAACAGAAAAGAAAAAAAAAAAGAAGCACTGATCTAAGCCAGCTTACTTATTTTTCAGATAATAAAATTGAAGCCCTAAGTAAAGGGTTCATACAATTAATAAGTAGCAAAATCAAGATTTGAACCCAGGCCTGACCTCCTGGGCTGGGTACACCAACCATTTGCTTCACAGATACCCTGTTTCAAAACCTTTGAGATAGCTTTGCCTTTCACGCCTCCCATGTTTCCACCCCTATTTCTAGCCAGCCATCTAGACCCATCAATTCTTTCTTTGCAATTACTTTGGCATATGCTTCTTCTTTTCCACATCCTTCACTGCCCTAAAACTACTGTGAAAACCCAGCTTCCTCCTCTCGTGCATGTATCAATTTCCTCTTCAGAAAACAACAGTTCATTTCCAAATAGCAAGCTCTATATAATTGGTTAAGAAGGTACAAGTCATTAAAAACCATTAAATTTTAACAAGCTGATTTCAGGCAGAATCTCTGTTTGAAACCTACCCAGACTAGGAAGCTATAATTTGGTAATTCGTAACCCAGAATCTTCATGTCTTCACTTCCATTATTTCTTTCCTATTAACTCCTTTTCTTTGCCCTAGAACTAAGCCAGTTGCCTTTAGGTAACAATATCACTCCTTTCATTCTAATCAAGTTTTACTAAACACAGCCAATCATCCTTTGGTACCTGCAGGGGATTCATTCCCGGAATACCCCCAGCTCCCTCATACACCACCTTGGATACCAAATCACAGATGCTTAAGTCCCAGATATAAACTGGTACAGTACTTGCATATAACCTATTCACATCCTCCTGTATAATTTCAATCATCTCTAGATTACTTATAATACCCAATAAGATGTAAATACTATGGAAATAGTTATTATACTGTATTGAGTTTTTTGTATTCTTTTTTATTGTTATATTGTTAATTTTTATTTTGTTTTTTTTTTTTCAAAAATTTTCTATCCATGGTTGGTTGAATCTGGAACCCACAGATGCAGTGGGCTGATTAGAAATCCAAAGGCCCTAAATCTGCTTTCCATTACCATCTTCTGTCCCAATAAGCTCTTACTATTCACAAACATTCTCATATCTTTATAATTCTCTCTCCTATACACTGTATCCCAACAAACTGAAGTCCTTCAACATTTCTTGAGTATCCATGATATGCCAGGCACTACATAATAAAGCAGAAGTCTAAACACCTCTGAAAACCTTTCCCACATAAATGTAAGAAAATTAAAAGCCCTGCCCCATTTCTATTTCTGCAGCAGGAAGTTTTCTTTACTTTTTTTTTTTTTTTTTTTTTTTTTTTGAGACAGAGTATCACTTTGTTGGCTGGGCTAGAGTGCCATGGCATCAGCCTAGCTCACAGCAACCTCAAACTCTTGGGCTCAAGAAATCCTTCTGCCTCAGCCTCCCGAGTAGCTGGGACTACAGGCATGCACCACCATGCCCGGCTAATTTTTTGTAGATATTTTTAGTTGGCCAATTAATTTCTTTCTATTTTTAGTAGAGATGGGGTCTTGCTCTTGCTCAGGCTGGTTTTGAACTCCTGATCTTGAGCGATCCTCCTGCCTCGGCCTCCCAGAGTGTGTTTTTTTTACTTTTTAAGAGCAAATAATATGGGAAGAATTTTACAGATGTTCAGCCCCAATAGGGATAATTGACCAGACAGACTAAGACACCCACAACATGAAGGCTAACTCATATGCAACACCCTGTACACCACAGCGCTAGGGAAAGAGATTCCCTTGAACAAACTGAGTATTGAGTGCAATTAAATCTACCTGAAAAAACAAAGGGAGGGTACTTCAGTTCAAAATCCAATTGTGAGCTCCAGTGATTCCAAACACTGTTTTTGTGATATGGTATAAACTTAGGAGGATTGAGTTTGTGTCCCAGTTCTGTTATTTCACTTGAGAAAGCATTTAACCTCTCTCACCTTCATATACCTCATCTGTAAAACAGAGCTAATAATAGTTTCAACTTCAGAGAGTCATAATGGGGAGTAAATGGAGACAGTGCAAAGTGCTTAGATCACAGTGCTAGCATACATGACAGTTCAATAATGTTACTACTATTATTCAATCACCCTAAAGTTTCCTTAGCCTTTAGCGGTCAGTTTACATGTAGTTTCAAAATCTATCCATCTAACTCAAGCTATTACAGGTTTGCGAAGGTAGAGGCAAAGATAAAATCGCAAAACTGTATTTTAAATCCAACAAGCAAACAGTAAGATAGTAGAAAAAAATCTCTGAATTTAGAAACAGAATAGCTGGGTTTGAGCTCTAGCTCTGCCATGATCTTTTCTAGGCTTAGTTTTCCACCTGTTAAATGGCAGGTGGGAGAGGTTTCTAACTACTATGGCTAAAAACACTATGAGAATGATTTTAAAGAGATTAGCTACTCAAAACACAGGCAGCATGCTCAAGTTAAAAAGGTTAAGGGTGGGAAACACATTCATGAATAATTTTTAAAGGACATTTCTGAAATGATATGTAACAAGTCATAAATTTTGACTACAAGAAAAAATGGCAGCAAAAGGTAATCACAAAATTGGACTAAAATGAACACCTGTGTGAAAGTTTTTCCTATGAATTGGGTCATTCTTGTTATATCTAACTAAAACCTGGTCGAGAGGCCAGAAGGAAAAAAAACACAGACAAAATTAGATATTTCACCGCGCCACGGAGGATAGTACCTTTAAGTATTTAGTAACATTTAAGGTTATATTTCATACATAGCTCTTAACAGCACTTATATTTTATCACAACTCTTTGCCTTTCTGTCTCCTCACTGACTACAAGCTCCTGCAGAACCAAAAGTGTGTCTTTTTATCCCAAGTGGCTATTGTGCAGCCACACAGACACCCAATAAATGTTTGCTGACAGAATGAAGGAATGATGAAGGAAAGGATGAGCAAATGCACAAACACCACCACTGCCTCACAGTTCAGGTCTCCACCTTCCCTTATTTAGAAACTTCCTCAGCAGCCTCATAATTGCTCTTCTCACCACCATTCTCTCCATAAGACTGTCTTCATACACTTGCCTACCGTACAATGCAGATGGGTTATGGAGGGAGTGTTAAGAGTTAGGAAATCAGCCAGGTGTGGTGGCTCATGCCTATAATCCTAACACTCTGGGAGACTGAGACAGGAGGACTGCTTCAGCTCAGGAGTTAGACACCAGCCTGAGCAAGAGTGAGACCCCATCTCTAGCAAAAAGAAAAAAAATTTTAAAAATAAAGTAAAATAAAATAAAAAACCCAGCCGGGCATTGCGGCATGCACCTATAGTCCCAGCTACCTGGGAGGCTGAGGCAGAAGGATCACTTAGAGCTCAGGAGTTAGAGGTTGCAGTGAGCTACAATTATACCACTGCACTCTGCCCAGAGCAATGGAGTGAGACTCTGTCTCAACAACAACAAAAAAAAAGGAGTTGGGAAATCACGGTTTTGCCACTATCATAGGCAAGAGCGGATCAGACAAGAACATCAATAAATGACAAATCTGGGGGTAACAGCAGGAAATATACATGGTCTCCCTATAGACTGTTTCAAGGGCATTTGTGCCCATACGTGCACATACCGCCCCCCACACACACACATACACACAAAGAATTAGAGTTGAGAAATCAGACAATACCTTGACTGGGTAACCAAAATTAACCTTACCAGTGAGAGACAAATGAACATCATGTGCCTCCAGAAGTGATACCTTATGAAGGACATATTACCACTCATGCAATATTCCAACTGGAAATGCATA
Source organism: Lepilemur ruficaudatus (assembly GCA_963574885.1). NCBI lineage: Eukaryota > Metazoa > Chordata > Mammalia > Primates > Lepilemuridae > Lepilemur > Lepilemur ruficaudatus. The sequence goes on from CAUYRT010049616.1 coordinate 13,043, forward strand.
ATCTGAATCTAATCGTGAGGGAACATCAGATAAACAAAAAATGAGGAATGTTCTATTTTTTAAAATGGGGAGGGGTCTGTATTATGACAATGACATTTAAAATAAGACAAAGAAAAGCTCTGGAAATGTCTGCTAAAGAAAAGACAACTAAATGTAATACCTAATCCGAGACTGGATCCTGAACTAGACGGGGAAATTTTCTATAATGGACATTATGGGATCAACTGATGAACCACAGATTAAAGTATCAATGCTAAACTTACTGAAGTTGATAACTATATTGTGGATATGAAAGAGAATATCCCTATTCTAGGGAATACATACTCAAGTATTTAAGGGTAAAGGGTCATGATGTATATAATTTAACTTTAAATGCCTCACCAAAAAAAAATGTATCTATATATGTATATACACAGAGAGCAAGACTGCAAATGATAAAGCAAACAGAATAAAATGTTAACAATAAACAAATCTGGGTAACAGGTGTATATAGGTGTTCTTACACAAATTCTGTTTTTGCAATTTTTCTATAAGCTTAAAATTCTTTCCAAACAAAAATTTAAAACAAGAAAAGACTGTTCTCCCCCTCTACCTGTAGGATAATATCCAAATTTCAAAGCATGGCATACCTGGGCCTTTACATTCTAACCCTGAACTACCTCTCTGTGACACTGCCATATAAGAAATACATTTCTAGCACAGAGCTCCTAAAACTCTATGTATAAGAGGGATAGAAGCATCTTTTGTTATAACATAATAATTGTTAGTCCCCAGTTCCAGACACAACAGCTTTTAAGACTCTGGAATCTCTGGAGTGAAGAGAGTGTCCTTTGTATGCTAATGAGATGACTGGTAGCTGGGGGCCCCTAGAGAACTTCAGGACAGAAAGACCAAGGCATGATTAGAGGACTGTAAATTTCAGCTCCACTCCCTGACTTCCAGGGAAGGGAGAGGGGCTGAAGATTGAGCCAATCATCAATGGTAAATGATTTAATCAAGCATGGCTATGTAATGGGGCCTCCATGAAATCCTAAACAACAGAGTTTGGAGAGCTTGAGTTGGTCAATACATCAAGGTGCTGGATGAGGGTGCACCTAGAGGACATGGACACTCCACGCCCCTTCCCCTATTTATCGCTTAATTTGGCTGTCCTGAGTTGTATCCTTTATCATAAACCTATAATATTAATAGTTTAAGAAAATTGTTTTCCTGAGTTCTGTGAGCCATTCTAGCAAATTATTGATCCCAAGGAGGAGGTCGTTGGAACCCCTGATTTTAGTTGATAGCTGAGAAGTACAGGAGGCCTGGGACTTTCAACTGACCTCTGAAGTGGGAGCAGTGTCATGAGATTGAGCCGCTTAACTTGTGGGTCTGAGACTAACTCCTGGTAGATACTATCAGAATTGAATTGAATCTTAGGACACCCAGCTGGTATAGGAGAACTGGTTTATGTGGGTAAAAAAAAAACAAAAAACAAAAAAAACCAAAAACACCCACACATTTGTTGTCAGGAATGTTGTAAGTAGAACAGGTAGTACAGATGGTCCCCACTTAGGAAGGTTCAACGTAGGATTTTATGACTTTATGATGGTGCAAAAGCAATGCATGCTCAGTAAAAACCATACTTCAAGTACCCACAGAGACATTCTGTTTTTCACTTTCAGATTAGCATTCAATAAATTATATGAGCTAGTCAACAATTTATTAAAAAAAATAGGCTTTGTGTTGGATGACTTTGCCCAAGTACAGGCTAATGTAAGTGTTCTGAGCACATTTAAGGTAGGCAAGGCTAAGCTACAATGTTCAGCAGTTTAGGTGTATTAAGCGCATTTTCAACTTCAGATATTTTCTATTTACGATGGGTTTATTGGGAAGTAAGGTAAATCAAGAAGCATCTGTACTCTCCAACTCATTTGTTTCCAACATTTTCCTCCAAGCTCTTTAAATTCTGGCCTCACTTAATTATTTGCCATTCCCTTTTATACCTTCTTACCGTTTTGCTCAAGTTGGTCCCTTTGCTAGCATGCATTTCCCATCTTTCTCACCTTAGCATTTTGTTCAAACCATCTCTTACCTTACACTAAAATGGTTTGCTCACATATCTGCCTTACCCATTAGATCATTAGTCCCTCCAGGGGAGGCACAGTGCCATTATGTGTCCTGCATCTTTGGTGCCTGACAAATAGGAATAGTGATGTTAGTAGCAACAACTAACATTTCTTGGGAACTTACTATGTACCAAGCATCTCTGTAATTGAATTTATGATTCATTTAATCCTCTCAACAACCCTTCAGGGTAGGCTGTAACTATGCGCATTTTACCTGAGCCTCCCTAAAGAACAGGGAGATTAAATAACTTCGAGACTACCTAGCTAAGAAATGGTGGGACAAGGATTTGAACACAAGCAGTCAGGCTTTAGTGTCCATATTCTTAACCACTGTGGATACATGGTAGAAACTCAAAAAAATGTTCAACAAATCATGGTGTAGAACAGAGTGGAACACAATATTTACATAATGAAAATATGAAGGTCAAAAGTAAGGCATTTGGCAACTAAGGAAACGGGGGCACACAGAGGTTAAAAATGTACACAGAGGCTGGGCGTGGTGGATCACACCTGTAATCCTAGCATTCTGGGGGGCTGAGGTGGGTGGATTGTTTGAGCTCAGGAGTTCGAGACTAGCCTGAGCAAGAGCAAGACCCCCGTCTCTACTTAAAAAAAAAAAAAAAGAAATTAGCTGGACAAATTATATATATATATATAAATTAGCCAGGCATGGTGGCACATGCCTATAGTCCCAGCTACTTGGGAGGCTGAGGCAGTGGGATCACTTGAGCCCAGGAGGTTAGGTTACTGTGAGCCAGGCTGATGCCACGGCACTCTAGCCACGGTGACAGAGTGAGCCTCTGCCACAAAAAAATTTTAAAAAATGTACACAGAGCTACAGATAAGCCAGTCTTCTCACTGTAAAGGGTAAAAACCCAAGGACCAGAAAGAAGTGCTTTTCCCAAAGTTACCTTAGTTATACCTAGAATCAGCCTTACAAGTCTTCGCACCACACCATATTAAAGGAATACTAATACTTGCTTTAACAGGCTGCAAAACTATATTCAAAGATATTTTGGCTGGGCGCGGTGGCTCACGCCTGTAATCCTAGCACTCTGGGAGGCCGAGGAGGGTGGATCGCTCAAGGTCAGGAGTTCAAAACCAGCCTGACCAAGAGTGAGACCCCGTCTCTACTAAAAATAGAAACAAATTAATTGGCCAACTAAAAATATATATAGAAAAAATTAGCCGGGCATGGTGGTGCATGCCTGTAGTCCCAGCTACCCGGGAGGCTGAGGCAGAAGGATCACCTTCAGCCCAGGAGTTTGAAGTTGCTGTGAGCTAGGCTGAAGCCACGGCACTCACTCTAGCCTGGGCAACAGAGTGAGACTCTGTCTAAAAAAAAAAAAAAAAAAAAAAAGATATTCTGAAATTATAACAATAACAGAAAATGTAGAAAGACATACACTAGGGCCTAATGCAGTATCTGGTACACAGAAGGAATTTAATACCAATTAATTAAATTTTTAATTTTTGAAAAGGTCTTATGTTTATGCCTAAGTATTGGTTTCTTTTTATTTTTGTTATAATTTTTCTAAAATGTACTACATATTTTGCTACATTAAAGAGGATATTGATGATTTAACCTTGTCTTGAAAACTCAAGAGCATATTAGTAAACAGTAATTATTATCTGTGCTACAGCAGATAATAAGGCCATGTGGAACTACTGAGTTGCCCCTCCTCACAAAACTCCAGCTATGTTTGAAAACACCTCACTGCTTTTTCAGATAATCAGCTACCATTCATTCCTTAGAACTGACAGTGGGCCTCCCTGTAGTGGACTCTTTTCCCTCTTCTAGTTATTTGCGTCTAATCTCCTGGGACTTGAGAAACCTAAAACTAAATTTGTTGGAATAATTTCTAAAAGCTGAATAAAAAGGCTCTGAGTAAAAGCCTCAGGGATACCCTGTGAATTAAGTTCATGCATTTTACAGGATTTTGTGGCACTTTCAGAGCTCCCGAAGTCTTTTTTGCTTACTTTATGATTGGTTGGTTATGGCAGCGCCCTGCTTCCCAAAAAAGGGTCTAGGAAAAGCTAGTTCCATGAGATACTCCATAGAAAAAGAATTCTATAAACAAATAAATTTGGTAAATACTTCATATTAACATCTGATCTCAATCCCATTCTCCCCTTCAACAATGCACGTAGAAGTTGCGCTAACCTGCAGAGACAGTTAAAACTTGTTTTGCTTAATCCGGTGTTTACCAAACTTGATAAAGAGATCTCTGTGGCCAAATAACATTCATTAAACAGCCCTAGATGTAAGAATTCTGTGGAACAAATTCTGGTCTACATAACTTAACCTTCTTTTTTACGGAACTCACACTACCTGAATTTATGTTATTTATTTGTTTCTTGTTTATAGTCTATCTCAGGGGTCAGCAAACTATGGCCCACAAGCCAAAGATGCTGCCTGTTTTTGTATGACCCGCAAGATAAAAACGGTTTTTACATGTTTAAATGTTCTTGCTTGTTTTTGAGACAGAGTCTCACTTTGTCACCCTCGGCAGAGTGCAGTGGTGCATAGTAGCTCACTGCAACCTCAAACCCCTGGGCTCAAGCAATCCTCCCACCTCAGCCTCCCAAGTAGCTGGGACTACAGGAGTGTGCCACGATGCTCAGCTAATTTTTCTATTTTTAGTAGAAATACTAAAATACGCCTGTCGCTCTTGCTCAGGCTGGTCTCGAGCTCCTGAGTTCAAGCGATTCTTCCACCTTGGCCTCCCAGAGTGCTACGATTACAGGTATGAGCCATCACACCCGGCCCATGTTCAAATGTTTGATAAAAATAATTTCAGTACCCATAAATAAACTTTTTACTGGAATACTGCCACACTCATTTGTTTACATAGTGTATAGGGCTGTTTTCCCACTATAATAGCAGAGTTGAGTAGTTGCTACAAAGGGCCTGCTAAGGCTGAAATACGTACTCTCTGGCCTTTCACAGAAAAAGTTTGCTAACCCCTTGTCTCTCACCCACTAGAAAGTAAGGCCCATGAGGGCAGAGCTTTTGTCTCGATCACTATTTTATTTCCATCACCTAGATGGTCTATGGCATTTATAAGCATTTATATTTGTGGAATGTTGGTGAGGAATTCTTGAAATGAACTTTAAGAAGCCAAACAAAACGGGTCATGATTAAGAGAGTCTTTCAATTACACAGGTCCTTTCAGGATATCTTAATGAATAGAAGAATGTCATTGAGAAAAGTGATACTGCTTTCATCCACTAAAATGTTAATTAATCTCTAGGTAAATATGAGAAGCAGCTTTCCAATTTTCTAGCAGATTTCAAATAGCTGAATTTGTATATCAAAAATGCAGCTAATGGAGGCTGGGCGCAGTGGCTCACGCCTGTAATCCTATCACTCTGGGAGGCCGAGGCGGGAGGATCACTCAAGGTCAGGAGTTTGAAACCAGCCTGAGCAAGAGCAAGACCCCGTCTCTACTAAAAATAGAAAGAAATTAATTGGCCAACTAAGAATATATAGAAAAAATTAGCCGGGCATATTGGCGCATGCCTGTAGTCCCAGCTACTCAGGAGGCTGAGGCAGGAGGATGGCTTGAGCCTCAGGAGTTTGAGGTTGCTATGAGCTAGGCTGATGACACAGCACTCTAGCCTGGGCAACAAAGTGAGACTCTGTCTCAAAAAAAAAAAAAAAAAATGCAGCTAATGTGCAATTAACAAATTCTGCAATTTGGCCAGGTATACCTCTGTAGTCCCAGCTACTCAGGAGGCTGAGGCAGGAGGATCTGCTTGAGCTCAGGAGTTTAAGACTGTAGTGTGCCATGATCACATCTGTGAATAGACACCATACTCTAGACTGGGCCACATGGCAACACCCTGATTCTAAAAAAAGAAAAAAGAAAGAAAGAAATTCTGCAATTCTACAATGTCTCCATCTAATACCAGATTGATGTCTTTTTGTTTTTTAAGAGATAGGGTCTTGCTATGTTGCCCAGGCTGGCCTCGAGCTCCTGGGCTCCAAAGCCCCCTGAGTAGCTCAGACGACAGGCCGCACCACACATTTAGACTGATATCTGTCTTTTTTTTTCTCTCTCTTTTTGGAGACAAGGTCTTGCTCTGTCACCCAGCGTGGCATGCAATGGTGAGATCACAGCTCACTGCAGCACAGCAGCCTTGAACTCCTGGGCTCAGGTGATCCTTCTGCCTCAGGCTGCTGTGTAGCTGGACTACATGTGTAAGATAATTTTTTCTTATTTTTTTAGAGAGGGTTTTGCTATGTCACCCAGGCTGGTCTGGAACTCCTGGCCTGAAGCAATCCTCCCAACTCAGCCTCCTGAGTCAGACTGATGTCTTTTGATATAAATGTATAAACTAGTCACTCCAGAGCACCTGGGGAGCTGCTCTTTATTTTTACATTTATATTAAATATCTTCCATGTAGCATAAACTCCATTAAGTCAATTCATGAAAACAAGTCTAAAATACCTACTATATGCACAATTCTATAACGGCACCAACTCTATCCTGTAATGAATACAGTTCTGTAAAATATCCTAAACCTATATGTAATGACTACCCCATAGCCTACCTGCCTACCTTGCTTTATGATCTATTTTCAAGATAAAAAATTAGACAGCTTTCTCTATGTTGCTGTTTCTCATGTATATCTAGATATTAACATTTTAGTGGATGAAAGCAATATCAATTTTCTAAAGATATTCATCTTTTCATTAATAGAGACAAAGTTAAAAAAACATTTTTTCAAAATCCTAAATAAGACTATTTTTATTTTGTATTTTAAAAAAGTTTAGTTTTCTGGATTAGCGCTTATACAAAAGAATGATTGGAATTGTGGAAGGAAATAATTCATATCCTCTGAAAGACGTAAGTAGGTTGGCAGAAACAAGACACACAGTTTTGAATCCTGTGCTTAACACAAGTCAAAGGCACTTTATAAGTATCTATTGAATACATGGCTGACTAGTTTTTCCTACCCCACACTTAGAATTCATTTTAACACAGGCTAACATGAACACATGAATTACTCGTAATTCAGAGTTAAACCCTTTGTCACAAAAATACACAGTATGTAAAAGAGCACCAACGTTTTCCTGGAAAAAAATAGATCATAAGTCTATTACTTTTACTTCTTCCCTTTTTCTTACCCAGGAGTCTAACGAAAAAAGTCAAAGGCAGCTGCTAGTTTCAGCTTCCTAATATTCCTCACTTTCAAAAAAGTTAGACTCCATCTTTTGGGACATTATAAAAACCATGGCAGGGGCCGGGCGCGGTAGTTCACGCCTGTAATCCTAGCACTCTGGGAGGCCGAGGCGTTCGGATCGCTCAAGGTCAGGAGTTCGAAACCAGCCTGAGCAAGAGTGAGACCCCGTCTCTACTATAAACAGAAAGAAATTAATTGGACAACTAAAAATATATAGAAAAAATTAGCCGGGCATGGTGGCGCATGCCTGTAGTCCCAGCTACTTGGGAGGCTGAGGCAGGAGGATCGCTTCAGCCCAGGAGTTTGAGGTTGCCGTGAGCTAGGTTGACTCCATGGCACTCTAGGCTGGGCAGCAGAGTGAGACTCTGTCTCAAAAAAAAAAAAAAAAAAAACATGGTAGGAAAAACAAATGCCAGATATTTCATGGACGAACATACGAAGTGAAGTGAGACTCCAAAGTGCTGAGTTCTAATGCTCAACGTCAGCATTCTCTATCTCAGCTCTTGATCAATAAACACACTTCATTAGAGTTT
>CAUYRT010049617.1:0-13865 GCA_963574885.1 Lepilemur ruficaudatus
TGGAGAACCCTGAGGCCCCTCAGGCTATCAGTCGGCTGAAGGACTGAGCATAGGGGCGTGTTGGATTCAGGAAGGTAGCTGATGTGTGTCGGAAGATGATGATGGGGATGATACTGGAGAGGACGGAGTGGGTGCTGAGGAGTCAGGATTTGATTCTGTTGCTGGAGGAGGGGACCTGACCACTGAAGTCTGTTTCTTGAAAAAGGTATCTAGGGTTGTTTGCACAGACTTTGTTTTTTTCATCATAAATGGCCTCGTAGCAGCTGATGTTCTCATTAACTGCACGGTAAACCTTTGTAAACCGCTGACTGTTAGGATCTTGCTTCTCAAGCTTAGCAAATCCTGCTTAAATGAGACAAAAGCCTTCAGATAATTCCTCTGCCATAAATTTTTTCGGCTCTGGATCTCCTGATTCTTCATATTCTTGTGTTTCTATCGGCTGCTTCTCTGTCTACCTGTGAGACTAGCCTCACCCACAAGGACACTGCTTCAAAGAACCACGTACATCATGCAGGTTTGTTCACATGCGAGGAAGAACCTTGTTCCCGAATTATTAATTTAATTATTTAATTATAAATTTTCCTCGTGGGGGGTCTTGGGAGCCCATTTGTAAGTACAGAATGCTGTTAAGTCAGTCGTCTGTAACCCAGGACTGCCTGTACTTCATGATGAAGAGTAAAATCACTAGGCAGGTGAGATAATGGAAGAATCCACATTGAAATATAGAAATAACCATCTTAATAATGTGCTGTGTATACACAGATATGTGTATTTAAGCTCTTGAACTTGTGTACTTAACAATCTCATACTGAGAGCCTGTCTATTTCAACCTTTGCTGACATTTGCTAAGGGATAGAATTCAAGGTGATCTAAAGAGTTCAAAAGTCTATCACTTGGAGCTAGAGAAATCTGCACAATTGCAATTAACTCCAAGGACAAAGTAGGCCATGTTCCTATTAACAGAGTCTACCCCTCAGAATTAAAGCACAGTGGAATTGCTCTTGAAAGAGGTTAGAATTTGTTCACAGAGGAGTATTATTCAACTTTGCTTTTTGACTCATTCCATGTGCCCCAAGGGGCCAGCCTACCATTCTAATACCTCCAGGGACACTTGTTTTCTTTGCTAAGACACTTTATCTGCACAGAAAGGGGCTTCCTAGCTCAAGGCTGGAGAACAGGGAGCCACTGGGAATGCCACACTTGGTCTAGAGGTACTGGGACTTCCACTTAGGAGGCTCTTACCTCTCTAATTACTCCTTCTCTGAGCCTTTCTTGAGCTCCTTTACTTCCTCCATTTCTAGTTATTTTTCCTCGGGCATGTGCCTCAGCCCTCTTCTTCCATCCTGCATGACCTTGCCGGCTCCCAGAGTTCCAACTACCTATGGAATCGGGGCTCCCTGATCTACATCTCTTGCCCAGCTTTCCCTCAAGCTCCAGCCCCCTTATCCACAGGATACTCCACATCTCTACCTTAAATTGTCACTAGCACCTCCTGTTCACCAGCTCCCCTAAACTTACTTTCTTCCTGTGTTTCTTGTCTCAATGGTACCACGAGTTTGCAAAGCTAAGAAACCTGGGAGTCATTACTGATCCCACCCTCACGCCATCCTCATTCTGTTCACAAAATCCTGTTTAATTCACTTGTTTGGTTGTTTGGTGAATAAATTTTAAGCACACACTATGTGCCAGGCATTTTGTTATGTATCTACTGGGGAGCAAAAATAGACAAGGTCCCTGCCCTCCTGGCTCTGGTTTGGGGAAACATACAAATAATGTTATAAAAGAAATGTACATCAAGTTATGAGAGTGTTTAGTTTGGGGACAGGGAAGCCTTCCACAAGGAAGGGACATGCAAGAGGAGAGTTGGAGGGTGCCACAGGAATTAACTAGATCAAGGGCATGGGGAACAGACAGAACAACGTGTAAGTCCTGAATGAATCAGAAGGAGTAAGGAATGGTCTTTGAGGAAGTGTAATGAATTATAGTAATAGTGATGGGAGAGGAAGGCAGAGGCCCTACTGTTCAACACCTCGTTAGGATTTTGGTCTTTTAAGAGGACAGAGAAGACTTTAAAGACTGTTAAGGCAGGTGGGGTGGGGAAGGCTGCATGGTGATAGATTTATACATGAAAGTTACTCTGGCCACAATGTGGAGAATGGATTAGATGCAGGGGTAGGCAGTCCGCTGGCTTCCTCCCGGCCAGTCTCACAGCCATGAGACTTTTGTGGTCTCTTGTCTTGCAGCAGAAGACACCTCTACTGTTGTCCCCTGGCAATTGACTTTCAGTGTGGCTGTCTGATTATCTTCCAACTTCCGTCAGCAGAAAAGAATATTGACAATCTTTCATTGGGCTCAAAGTAAAGTTTAAAGTCCTTAGTTTGACCTACAAGTCCCTTCACACCTGGCCCTGTCTCCCTCTCATGTCACTTTCAACTACCTGTGATCAAGCATCTTCGGCCGTAGTCCATGCAGGGGGATTTGAGAGCTGGACAGCGGTTTGAGGGGAAGAACCAGAGGAGGAGAAGTACGAGGGCCAGGTCTGAGGCTGAGTGAGAGGTCCGGGATGTTGACCCAACTGAGCGCAAAGAAAAGTGGCTCAAGTGGGGTTCCAGGCAGTTGGCTACAAGAGAATAAAGGAAAATCACATGGGAAACACTTGGGGACAAGCCATCTGGAGGCTTGGATGTGAGACCAGAGGTATAGTTGCTAGAAGGTGGTGGCCAAGGACAGGACCCTGAGCACTGAGAGATGGGAGCTTAAGGGTGAGACACTACCTCCCCACCACCACCACCAGTGGAGAACTAAGGATAACCAGGATAACCATGACCCCTGCCAGTAAAGAACAGACAGGACTCAGAGACTTGGGACTCAGAAGGTCAAGGACAAAGGCTGATGTGAGGATGACTTGGTAGGAGGAGAACCATGAGAACGTTCTTTACGTTCTACCTGCCTGGAGCTAGAATGATTTCCACAGTAAAAGGAGAAAGGCTAAGTCTCCAGTGAGGGCTAGAGCCGGAAGGGCATGGAGAAACGGAGCCAGGCAGCTCCTGCCATCGCCCACACCAAGTTCAACAAGCACAGTCACAGCCGTGGCTTGTCCTCAGAGCACCCACAAGTCAAGGACATTCAAGGTTAACCCAATGAACCCCAAAGAGCTGTGATTGCTTGGGAGACCCATCCCACTTCAAGGTGAGTGAAATCTCAACATCAGTGTGGTTCTGAGAGTAGCTTTGTAACTCTAAGGAGGGGCTCTGAAGTCCATGACTGTGTGCGGTTCACATGGTAACCAGAAGACTATGACATACACAGAGGGTGGTGAGGTCATAGAACACAAGCCTTAAAGTAAGTGAATCACGTGGGCCTCATTTATTTTTAAAGGAAACTTCTGAGAAGAGCTTAGGACAATTTTTTCCCCTGAGTGCCATTTCCCAAAGGTACTCACAAAACAATAAGGTGTGACTGTAATGGCTGCACTGAGTTGTCTTTTGGACAGCGTTAGAAGGGACATAAAGAAGGTGGACAGAGAACTGAGGCAATTGAGATGCATCGACGAATTCAGCACTCGATGCCTGTGCGACCTGTACATGCACCCGTACTGCTGCTGCGACCTGCACCCGTACCCGTACTGCCTGTGCTACTCCAAGCGATCGCGCTCCTGTGGCCTGTGTGACCTCTACTACCCATGTTGCCTGTGTGATTACAAGCTTTACTGTCTTCGCCCGTCTCTCAGAAGTTTGGAGAGGAAAGCCATTAGAGCCATAGAGGATGAAAAGAGAGAGCTTGCCAAGTAAGATAACTTATTTTTCGACTTTTACAGTTGGTATCTTAGGCTTATGAGTTGGAGTAAGGGGGGAAGATGGGACGGTTGATACTTCAACAAAGATTAAAAGGGTTCAAGATAATGACTCTGGTGACTTAGGAAAAATTTAAGGAAAGAAGAGTAAACGAGTCCATGATGGGAATTGTAAGATTCTCAAAAGACGATGTAATAATGATGCCGACTGGCAAGGTCGCGGGCGGTTTAGAGCGGGAGTGCCAATGTGATAAATAATGTGGCTTTAATGAGGGGAAGAAACAGGGAGTGTCATTAAAAAGCCATTGGAAGCAGCAAACTAAACATTTTCCCTGGTTACGAGTAAAGTGATTTGAGTATATTTGGACTTACAGAAAATGACTACAGGAGAAGTAATAATAATTGATCAAATCCTTAATGTTTGCCAGAGGCTTTAAGAGCGGGGGAGCAAATTGAACAACAGAGGCGTTTCCTTGGCTTTGTAGGAACACTTTTCTCCCATCCCCCTACTCCAGACAACTCAACACTCGTCTGGAGTTGGGTCTATCGTGTCAGCTCCCAATGCAACTCTAGCAAATAAACCAGAGGACCAAGTCACAGCTTTCAAAATAGACCTGAAAGCGTTTGTAATTAAACTGGATAATTTTTAAAAGCCACTTTTTAGACATTTTGTTTTTAATCACATTTTCTTTTATGCCTGGAGGAAGTTTTATTTTTCTAACTCTCTACATATGCCATTCGGTCGGCTACATTGATGAAAAAGCTGGGTGAAAACACTGTCCCTGGTTAGATAAATGATGTACATCCATACATATATAATATGTGTATGTGAATATGAATAATATGTAGATGTAAAAAGGATTGATGAAGCATTTTTACATATTGATGTATTAAGTGCAAAAACAAGGTGCAGAAAATCTGTTCAATATGTACTATATTTTAAAAGATGTGTATAGATAAATAGATAACTAGGTAAGTAGGTAGATGGAGAGATATAGTCTTTTGACAACACTTGATAGTCATGTTTCACTGGAAAGGACAATAGGACAACTATTGTCTAGGTCATCAGACAACCAAGGTCATCGATGGACCTCCCATAGTCTGGGATGGGGCTATCACCTACAAATTCATCTACACTCCTTTTGAACCAGTGTTGATTTTTACTCTTTAAGGAATCAAGTTATCAAATTGCTGACATTGTGAGGCAGGGACTCTTTTTAGTATTTAGTCAAAATTAAGGATTCCTTGTGAGCAGACCTGAGTCCACTCTCCCCATATCTTTGAGTACTGGATTAGCCTTGATCCAAGTCCTTTCAGCCTTCGTCTTCTGGCTGCTCCACTGTTCCCAGATTCTGCAGGTGAAAAGTCCTCTCTGTCCTTTGCCATCTGGGCTCTTTGTGCCTCCTTCCGGCATCCCTATTTCTTGGCGTGCCGTAGGCACAACTTCAAGCTTAATTCTCGGCAGTGTAGTTGAGACAGGAGGCAATGCTGTCTCTGGTTTGTGATGCTTTTCCTGACAGTGTCTGGGTCTTTGCCAGTTTTTTTCGGTGCCTGCAGCAGTATGTGAAGCTGGTGATGTCTTTACATTAATTCCTGGATCTCTGAACCAATAACTCCAAGTCCATTTTAGAAATGACCTCAGGCTTGCCCCCTTTTATCTCTTCCCAGCCACTTTTCTTCCAATTCATATCACCCTGTGAAATGTCTGTGCTCTATTTCTGACAGCTTGACATTTCACTATCCAGAAGGGTTTACTGTCACTTACAAACCTAAATATTCAATTTTCCTGAATATGGGTGAAAATGTTAAGCCATGATCCTAGCCCCAATCCCAGAGGACTCCCACTGCTAATATTTGTTCTGCAAATGAAATGCCTCTTTTTTCTTATCTCTAAGCTATCTCCTGATTCATGACTATATAGACCCAGAAATATCATGTTGATTCAATTTTTTAAAAACAATCTTTAGTGTGATATCTTGCCCAAGGCCTTTTGAGTTTAGAACTCATATTCACATGACCTTTCACCCCTTCAAAGAATGCCATGGGGTGGGTTGGTTATGACATGTCCTTTCAGATGTCAGCCTGTGTTGTCCAGAAGGTTCTTTGCCCAATGAGAAAGACTCCCTTGTCTATAGTTGCCTTACCCCATTGAAATTGTTTTTCTGTGTGAAAGTCAATCTGCTCTGTCTCTGGTTATTCCTTTAATAACTGACAAGGAGACTTGGCCAACTTCCCCTTATATATTTCTTGAGCATTCCCGAGTGTATGTTATTTCTGATGTGTGTGTTTGTGTGCCCGTACGTGTTTGGCATAGAAGTTCTGATCTATTTCCATTGTTCATTGAGCAGCTACTTCAAACGACCCTTAGGCGGTGTCTTCCTTAGTAGAAACCCAAGTAAGCACTTTTGTTGTGTTAGCTTCTTTAATATTTCCTTTTCCTCCCCCAATTAGCTCTTGTACTCCCAGCACTAGCAGTGCCCCTGACTCTTCCTTCCTCTGCTGGACTTAGGACTAAGGGAACCCAGCTGGTTTCATTTGTGAGAAGCCACGCTATCAGCCCGATTTCAGTCTGCACCTGATTCCACCCACCATTTGTGGGCTTCCCTGTCCTCTTATCTAAAGCTGGAGAAACAAACAAAACCCAGCCCCTTCTCAATCCTGCCCCCAGGAGTTTATTCTCTGATTAATGGATGCCCATGTGGCTCTGATGCCTGGCACCAGTCCTGGTGAACACACGAACCTTGATTTGCAGCTCTACCCTGGACTGGGACCTTGGAACTAATCCTGAGACCATTTCTATCTGCTCAGCCAAGTGTCTGTGGTTGGCCTGAAATCAATGAAAAATTCCCTTAAAAATCCCCACACCAGGGGCATCATCAGAACTTCAAAAATCTGCCTTCTCATTTCTCTTCTTGATTCCCCATTCAAGCTCTTAGTATGAGGTTTTGATTCAATCCATTCTGACGTGGCAGGGCTGATGGCAGGCCTTATGGTGAACTCTTTGTGGTTCAGTGGTGGCTCGCCCAGGCCTAAGCCCTCAGAGAAATTCCCCAGAGGTCAGAGCATAGTTAAATTGTGTGGAGGCGCAGAGAGAAAACTTGGGGCTTTCTAGCTGGTGAAAGGCTGGCTTTCCCATGGCCAGGAGGGCCCCCTTGTTTCTGTCCACATCCTCTGCAGAGATGGAAGTGAGTTGGGCACCTCGGCCCCTCTCTTCCTAACCTCTTCATACCCATGGTTCTGGGAGCCCCATCACTCCACGGCTGCGAGGTAGGCCCATCTAGGCCAAGTGCATTGCTATTATTGGATTTGATGTCATTGTTTAATGATACAGACTTAAAGCCGCAGATTTAGGACATGGAAGGTAGAGCCCGATACAGCCTGATAAAGAAGTCTTACCCTGTATCAGTGCAAACTCTGTGCCTAGCACTTCATCCTTGTGACATCCCTGTTGGGTGATATTATCACAGTCATCTTAGAGACGATGAAACAGATCCAAGGGCAACGGTCTTGATCACTAGGGGGTGGTAAAGCCAAGACTTGAAGCTGTGTTTGCCTGAGTCTGGAATCCATGAGCTTAACCACCTGGTCAGTGGTTTTCAAAGTGTGGTTCCTGAACCAGCATTTAGCAGCATATCTGGAACTTGTTAGAAACGCAAATTTGCACCTCCACCCCTGACTTACTGAAACTGAAACTCCAGCGGTGGGACCAGCCATCTGTTAGCCATACGGGGGAGTCAGATGCACCTGTGCTGTGCTACCCAGCTCCCTGCTGAGTGGTATTGTCTTCAGTAACAATCCAAAAGCCTGGAGAAGAGAGAAGAGGCAGGAAGGAAAGAAGAGAAAGCAAAAGATGTGATGGAAAGGAGAAATTGAGTTCAATTGAGTCTTTGGAATGGGGCTAAATTCAGGAGGAAAAGCACAGTACTCCAGTGAAGCCTGGAGGAAGGCCTGCCTCCCTTGGCTCCCTGACAGAGACAGGCATTTCTGATGTCTTTATTACTTCATTCATGACCAAGTGGACTCTGATTTATGTATTTGTGAAGATGGCTGACTGTACAGCTCATCGTTGTGGTCAGCACGTTTCATATTCAGGAGCTTGGTTGTACATACAGGTGAAATTCGACTTCAACAAGGAGAAGAGATGGCTGCACACTGTGACAGACACAGGCACTGCTGTCGTTGGCTTTCCCTAGCTTTCCTAAGAGGCTTCTGCAAAGAACCAAAGGGGCTGACTTGCCCATGTTTACCGTGGCTAAGCTTCACCGCCATGGTAACTAGTATAGGAGGCAATCTCCCTTTGCTCAGAGACCCATAGAGCCATGGAAAATTCCGTGTGGGGGGATGGGAACATCGCCAGGCAGGCGTCAAGTTGCAAGCTGAGAGTTGAGTATGATGAGTGAAATGTGGCACTTGCAATTTCCCCTAAATCCACACCCCCTCACTGCTAACCACTGACCTAGCAGCAAGAGCAACAGCATGACCTGGCCGAGACTTTTTAAGCTACTTTCTCAAGATTCACCTTTGTGAGATCCCTGTGCAGCTTCTGCAGAGCCAGAGGAGCCAAAGTGACAAAAACGGAGTCAAAGGAGGAACGCGACATGAAAATACACAACATTGCACTCTGGGACCCAGGTTGCTTAAAGGAGATGGGTCTGGGAGCTGACTTGGGCTGATCCATCTGGTTCCCAGGTCCAGCTCACACAGAGGTCGGGGGCGGGGGGAGCTTTGCCTGACTCAACCAGCCTTAGCATAGCTGGCTGGGGCCACTAGCAGTTTTGTTAAGGTCCTTGGCCCTCCTTTGTGAGGCCTAGTTCCATCTTCATGGCAGGATTTGATGTTTCTCATCTGGTAGGGGAAGGTCTGAGCTGAACAGAAGTTTGACTCTCAGCCCATGTACACACCATGCGAGGTTCTTGAGAGCCCCTGGATAACACCCATCCTGCTCCGTGCTTCACCTTGGCTGGTGACCCATCCATAAAGGCTACCATGTCTAGAGTCTGGGCTGGCTCCCTGTGTCTTTGTGAGCTATTCTGTGCCCATCCAGAGAGATACAGTGCTTATGTCACAGAGAGAAAGAGTTCAGAGTTCAAAATTCTCTTCCTTTCTCCTTAGTATGGCTGAGAGTATCCTGGCACTTGCAAAGCAAGAAAGACAGCCATGCCCAAGACACCCTTAGATTCCATGGGGCCGGGGGCGGAAATGGAGCTGAATGGCTGTTACAGTCCTCTGGCTGTATTACACACATAGCTTCTGTTTGCCTCAGTGTCTTCTGGGACTGAGTCCTACTTGATCATTTCGTAATTAGCCACTAAGAGTCTTAGTTTGTAACTTTCAGTACGAGGACAGTGAACACTCACACTGTTAAACCAACCATGTTAGGGTTTATCAAGTGAAAGGTACAGACAAAGAACAGTATGTATAGCATGATTTCATAGGCAGGCACACAAAACTCTTTCTCTTTCTATATGTGTATATAAATAACACCCCCACACATACCCCCAAAGAAAGTCTAACACCAAAATGCTAAGTGTTATACGGAATTATAGGTATTTTTAAAATATTCTACATTTTTGTTTAGTCTTCTACAATAAATTTGTATAACTTATGTAACAAAAAGAAATAAATGTACAAATAAATTCAGCATAAAAAGGTGAAAGTTATTGTGAAAATTAAATGAAATAATGCCTTTAACATGCTTAGCACCTTTCATGACACGTTGTTTTTAAAAAAAAAAGGCAAAAGCCTAACATCCTAACCATGTGCCAAGCACTATCATAAATACCTTTCATGCATTAACTAGTTTAAGCCTCACAACAACCCAGTGAGGTAGGCTGCTATTATTGTCTCAGTTTTACAGGTGGGGAAACTGAGGCACAGAGAAGTTAAATAATTTGTCCGTATGGCAGAGCCAAGATTTAAACCTAGATACTGCAGGTCTAGAGACTATGCTCTTAGGCACATTGCTTTACTTTTTCTTGATGAATCCTAACTGATAAATTAGCATGAGGTGCTGGGTTTTTTTTATTACGAAGGATTTACCCAGCAGGGTGCCAAATAGCAGCACACAGCTGCGTAGGATCCATGGCAGTGCTATCTAACCACCAGCTCGGCAGGCGGGGGCGAGGAGGGGTCCTGCTTTGTAGCATTTCTCAATTTCCATGGTGCAAAACCCCACCATGACCATGATTGATTGAAAGTTATCAACATGAAATCACTGAATGAGGAGGTGGGAAGAGATGTGCACAGTCAGCTCTTGCAAGCTGGCGGCGTCCCGCTCCGGCACACCGCTGGCAGGCCACTCTGCAGCTGCTCAACACGGCTCCTCCCCGCTGACTGGACCTCTGCTGGTGCCAGCTGTCCAGAGGCTAGAGCAACCTCCTGGTAGCAGGAGGAGCCAGGCCCCGGGGGGAGGGGGGAGAGGCCGGGGGGGAGGGGTGGAGCAGAGCCAGGCCGGGGCTCTCCTGCCATGTCGTTTCTTGATGGAGCCTTCAGGCTGAGTCTCTCTGCGATTGCCCAGTGGCAGCACCTGTCCTATGAACAAGCAGGGCTGGCTTCTAAAGCTGACAGCCATCTTTAAAATGCCTATTTTAAATGGTATCCTTTTAGTTATGTCCCTTTTTTTTTTAAAGCTCTGTCTATATATAATGTAATAATAATGAGCATGGTAATAATTAAGCAGACTTTCTAATGTGCCAAGCACAGTGTTAAGTAAAATGCCATAATCTCATCTAATCCTCCAAGAGCCCTATGATGTATTATTATCTCCATTTTACAAATGGAGAAACTGAGGCACAGAGCGGTTAAGGAGCTTGTCTGTCTCCATAACTAGTAAGAGGAGGAGCTGGGATTTAAATACAAGAAAAAGATCTGGAAGGCCAAGCACCTATCTGTTTAACAGAGGTTTACCTGTGGGGCAGTGTGACTCATACGTGGGGGTGCTCAATTTTCACTTTATACATTTCTGTACATTTTGAGTTTTCGCAAAGACCAGTGTTGACTTTTGCAGTTTCAAATGAATAGCAATCAAAATAATTCTGAGTTCTGAGCTTCCTCCCACCCTTTCCTTGTTCTCAATTCCAGACTGAGAAGAACAACAAATAGAATTCTGGCCTCCTCTTGCTGTAGCAGTAACATTTTAGGATCGGTGAATGTATGTGGCTTTGAACCTGATCAAGTCAAAGTTCGAGTGAAGGACGGAAAGGTATGTGTGTCAGCTGAGCGGGAGAACAGGTACGACTGCCTCGGATCAAAGAAGTACAGCTACATGAACATCTGCAAAGAGTTCAGCCTGCCGCCATGTGTGGACGAGAAAGACGTAACGTACTCCTACGGGCTCGGCAGCTGCGTCAAGATCGAGTCTCCGTGCTACCCCTGCGCTTCTCCCTGCAACCCCTGCAACCCCTGCAACCCCTGTAGCCCCTGCAACCCTTGTAACCCTTGCAACCCCTGCAGCCCCTGCAGCCCCTGCAGCCCATGTGACCCCTGCAACCCGTGCTACCCCTGTGGAAGCCGATTCTCCTGTAGGAAGATGATTTTGTAAAGTGTGTGTAGGAACGTATGTAGAAGTCAGGTACACCAGCCAGGCAGCTCTTCCAGTGTTTCTCTTCCCCTTCCCATGGCCCGTGTTGTTCAAGTAGGTAGGAAACTGAATACATAACTGCAATCTGCTGGTGTTGTGTGAAAGTCTTTTTGTCGAATCCACTATGGGAGCTCTGGAAGAATTAACGGATGGGAATGGAAGATGAGATGGTGAGATACGCCCTCCAGTGCCCTCCTCCACACCCAACTACTTCCAAGAACATCCCCAGACACTGTTTTTCCAGATGATCCAGTGAAATGGCCTGGCCCAGAAACCAAACTGTCAAAGCAGAGACAGAGTAGTTAGGGTTGAAGGCATGCACTTTTTCACAGCTATCACAGCAGGGAGTTTTGGAGAGAAAGTGACTCCCCAAGCACAATGTGGTTGAGGTTTTGACTGGGCAATAATCAGAATTAAAAAGTATGTGGCGGGGGACATGGGGAGAGCACGTTCATGGCAGAATGGCTGTGCGGCTGGTTATTTTTCAACATTCCTGTAATTTGGGGGGTTGGCCTGCTCTAGTTCAGGGCGGTTTGTGACTTCTTCAAGATTTATTGCAACTACCTCCTTTTCTCACTTCCTGAAACTGTTTTAAGGCACAGAAGTTCAGTTCAAAGTTCAGGAGTGGAAAGACACAGCTTTCTTAAGATGGTAGCGGAGATCGCCGGAACCCATGAACACAGCCCACGAGACTTTCTTCATCGCCAGGACAGAAATGAGTGTGAAGGGAGAACAAGATGACAGGGAGGGATCAGAATGAGGACACGGGCTGGTTTCAAACCTGACTCTTAGAGGGAACATAAAACCCTCCAGTTTGCAAAGCGAGTCTATTCACCAGTCTCAGCTACATGTGGGTTAAAGTGGTTCTCAGCTGCATATGGGAATCACCTGGGGAGCTTTAAAAATATGATGCCAAACAAAACACACAAAACAAAACAAAAACTAAAAAATTTAAGACAAAAATGTTTTAAAAACCAGATTTCTGGGTCCCCTCTCCAGAGTCTAATGTAATAGAGTTGAGATGCAGCCTGAGCATTGTGACTTTTAAAAGCTTCCCCAAGTGACTCAAGCATGCAGCTAAGGTTGATAAGCTCTAGACAGGATCTTAAAGCTCTCCCAGCCTTTTCTTGAGAAGCTGCCTTCAAGTTCAAGGTTGAAGAATACTGATGGTGATAGCAAATATATTTTGCTTTTAATTAAGGAAGTAATGGCCCTCTAACACATGTGTGAATTAAAAACACTGAACATTTCAAAAATTTAAGTTACCCCTGAAGTGTCTTGCCATGTTTTGGGTACATATTTATAAATATTTTGTTTTCTAAGTTACACATTTTTTGAATATGATTATGAAAAAGTTTCAGCCTATAGAGTCATGGGATCCCACTGGGGTCTTAACCCCTTGAACATGTAGAAGCCTGTTCCTGTGGAAGGTACCACTCCAGGGCACTCCTAGGAACAGTTCATTCTTTTTTATTCACCTACCCACTGACCCATCTGCTTATCTGTCAGCCCAAGCAATTCATCCATCCATCAGCCAGCCAGACAGACTTTATCATTTTAAATGCCAGGTACTATGCTTTGCAACAGGGGGGTGAAGAGAAAAAGTACCCTTTTCACAAATGCCTCAAATTAAATTCAAGAAAGGGTACTGGGAGGAAGTTGGGATGGAGGGTGGAGAGTTCCACAGAAACTGAATTCACAAGGGCTAGGAGAGGCCAGAGGGCCCTCCACACTGGCCTTATGCATTTCCATGGTGTTTATTGTTGACATCACTGCCTTGCATGATGACTCAGGGAAGCCAGAGCCTGGCATTGTCTGCTCATCACCCTCACAGGGAAAGACTTTCCAGAGACACAAGTGTTTATCCACTGAGTACCTGCTCTGGGCGACGCACAGTGCCAGGAGCTATTGTCAATAAGCATCTTTCCAGGAATTCTGTAGGTGAGGGCAAGACCAACCCCGTGATATAATTGTCACAGCATTTGGCAGTTTGTCAAAGCAATTGACAGTGTGTGATCAAGAACTAAATTGTAGGCTGTGGATGTTAAGTGCCCTCCAACCTCACAGAAGGGCTGTGGCAGGTCGGGCTTGGGTGTGGGCCCTGTCCGAGGCCTTGAGGACAGACACATAGCAGGGCTGATTCCATGAGCTAACTGGGTTCCTGCGAACAGGGAGAAAGTAGACACAGGGAGAAGAAAGAAGAAACATTTAGCACTCTGGGAAGCCGAGGCCGGCGGGATCACTGCAAGTCAGAAGTTTGAGACCAGCCTGAGCAAGAGCACGACCCTGTGTCTACTAAAAATGGAAACATTAGCCAGGCGTCATGGTGCATACCTGTAGTCCCAGCTACTAGGGAGGCTGAGGCAGGAGGATCGCTTGAGCCCAGGAGTTTGAAGTTGCTGTGAGCTAGGCTGACGCCACGGCACTCTAGTCCTGGCAACAGAGTGAGACTCTGTCTCAAAAAAAAAAAAAACTTAGCAGCCAGTTCTACGT
>CAUYRT010049618.1:0-21578 GCA_963574885.1 Lepilemur ruficaudatus
CAGCTACTTGGGAGGCTGAGGCAGAAGGATTGCTTGAGCCCAGGAGTCTGAGGTTGCTGTGAGCTAGGCTGATGCCACGGCACTCACTCTAGCCCAGGCAACACAGTGAGACTCTGTCTCAAAAAAAAAAAAAAAAAAAAAGAATAACTGTTAAATTTTCAAGGAGTAATAATAGATGTTCAATGGATCTTTAAGAGATATCGCAGAAATATTTATAGATGCAACTATATAATGTTTGGCACCACTTCAAAATGAACGTGGGCTGGGGAAGTGGCTAGCAGAACAGAGGACATGGGAGGGTCACGAGTCGATTGTTGTAAAGCCGATGATGGGTATTGTAGGGCATGGGGGGTTCACTATGCGAACCGAACCGTAGATCTTAAGATTCCCATAATAAGAAACTAACAAATGAGAAGCCATTCAGCAACAGGACAAATAGTCTTGGTGGTCACTGTGGTCCAAGCGCACCACCAACTTTCAGCTGCAGTCAAGCCCCCACTGTCCCTGAGCAGGTGAGTCATCTGTGGCAAATAAGCTCCAGGCTGCTGGCAGCTACTGCAATTCTGGCAAGTGTTTAGGTCACGCAGCTATCAGTAAGAAAACTTTGTCACTCACTCCAAAAATAAACAAAAAGAACCAAGGAATTACTTTTGGAGGGCTCCCTTTCATTAGTGTGGACAGTAAGTGTTGGTTGCACATACAAATGAGCGCGACAACACACACTGCTCCTCTGTGAAGTGTCTTTCCCAAACCTATACATAATTTTGTCGCTCTCCTAGGGAGTGTTTCCCAAGTTCTCCAAATCACCAGGGTCGAACACATAGGACCTCAAGGCAGAAAACCAATGATGTCGACTAACTCTTCAACTCAACTACTATTTCTAAAATGTTCAACACACGGAAAGGAGCCGGGCATGACACAAATGTGACTGGAAGCCTCTGTCCGCCTCACAGAGCTTAGATTCTTGCAATGGGTCTTTCAAACTCACGTGCCAAATGGTCCCCTGTAAGGGAAAAAACCAGTCCTGCCAGATCCCCCTAATTAAATTATTTTGTATTTGGTTCTCAAATTTAAATTGAATTACTTTTATCCCACTATTATTTAATATTCTTTTAAATGTACAAACATAAAACTTGGCATAAACTCCCTTTAGCACTTTTATAGAATACTTATGGAAACCAAAACAAATTTACAAATAAACACAAATAAAATTACTCAGGCAGTAAAATTCAGATGAACTACAATAATATGAGGGGACTGATACCATTTTTCAGACCTGAAATGTCTGACAACAATGTCAAGTCATTTGACTTTGCTTGATGCTATCCTGTCTTTTCTGCGCTACGTCCATTTCTGTATTTCTCTCTACAGTGGGGTTTATCTGGCTCCAACTCATCAGAAATTCACATACAAATGGAGAGGGGGAGGGAGAAGAAGAGGAGATGGGGGTCGGGGGTGCGTAGGTAGACCCTGATATCATAATTAAGTATCCCAACATTCCAGAACAGGCTTTTTTTTTTTTTGAGACAGAGTTTTGCTTTATCATCCAGGCTAGAGTACAGTGGTACAATCATAGCTCACAGCAGCCTCAAACTCCTGGGCTCAAGGGATCCTTCTGCCTCAACCTCCTGAGTAGCTGGGACTACAGGCATGCACCATCACACCAAGCTGATTTTTCTGGTTTTTTGTAGAGATGGGGTCTCGCTGTGTTGCTCATGTTGATCTGCAACTCCTGGCCTCAAGCAATCCTTCCCATCTTGGCCTCCCAAAGTGCTAGGATTATGGGCATGAGCCACCATGCCTGGCCTTAAAATATTTCCAATTGTCATTAACGTGAAGCCAAAAAGTCTGAGTGTTCTTAATCTAATGAGAACTCAAGGAACCTCAAGAACATAACCTTGGTCCTGGACTGGGAAAGCCATCACACAAAGTGAATGTGATGGCGCACAGGGGAAGGGCAAAATGTGCTGTGGGGACTTGGATGAGAAGTCACATTATATCTTAGGAACAATCTGTGACATCACCTGACATAGTAAATCATGAATTCAATAAGTTTAAGCACATGCTTCAAAAGGACTGATGTATAAATACCCCAAAGGGCCTGACTTAATTCCAGCAAGTCACTGAGGTCCTGCCTCAGCCTCCTCCCACTCCTCAGTCCTTAAAGAACTATAACACGGCACTTCTAAACAAATCCAGACCCTCCAGAATGAAAGAACAATTTCCAATATCAGTTTATATCACTAAAAGATGCTATCGGCTGGGTTTGGTGGGTCACATCTATAATCCTACCACTTTGGGAAGCTGAGGTGGGAGAATTATCTGAGCCCAGGAGTTCAAGAACAGCCTGGGTAACAGCAAGACCTTGTTTCAACAAAAAATAAAAAAAATTAGCAGGGCACGGTGTTGCATGCCTGCAGTTCCAACTACCAGGAGGATATAGCTTGAGCCCAGAAGATTGAGGTTGCAGTGAGCTATCACAACAATGCCAATGCACTCTAGCCCGGGCAACAGAGTGAGACCCTGGCTCAAAAAAAAAGATGTTATAATTGCATATTGACATTGTATGGTTTGCACCACTTAAGAACCTAGGCACAAAACCCTACCGAATGATGCTACTGCTACCGCTAGGTTAGCTGGACCAAATGAATGGCCTGGTTTCCCAGCAAGAGAGTAGTCAGTGCTGTTTAAGGAAACTGAAAAAGTGGAACCACTCCTTGAATAGAATCCTCTACTTTAGGCCTTGCCAAATGCCACAATTCAACGGTCACCAACTCAACCTTTTTATCAAGCTATATAAGGCCTGTTCGGAAGGTGCTCTTTATTCTGAGACACTGATCTTCCAACATTTTTGGTGGTAAAATAGCTCTTTTTTTTTTGAGACAGAGTTTCACTCTGTTGCCTGGGCTAGAATGCCGTGGCGTCAGCCTAGCTCACAGCAACCTCAAACTCCTGGGCTCAAGCGATCCTTCTGCTTCAGCCTCCTGAGTAGCTGGGACTACAGGCGCATGCCAACACACCCGGCTAATTTTTCTATTTTTAGTAGAGACGGGGTCTCGCTCTTGCTCAGGCTGGTCTCAGACTCCTGACCTAAAGCGATCCTCCCGCCTTGGCCTCCCAGAGTGCTAGGATTACAAGCGTGAGCCACCGCACCCAGTCAATATCTCTTCTTAAATGAAATGATGATGATGAGAGAAATGACAAGGCTTTTGTCTTTTCTTATTTGAAAAAACTAAAATTTGGCAATTGTATGTTGGACTTCCTGATTTTTGTTTTTCACTGCCCTCACTGACATGACTAATAGTACACAAATACATGCCTACAGTGATTGTGCACAAATGGGGGCAATTTTTCAAAGCTGCTATCTCTTTTATCCAAGAGAAACTAAAAAAAGTGTAACTTATAATACCACCTCCTTCTCCTCGTGTTACATAATACAGTGTCTATGGTACAAGTGCCTAAAAATGTGGACCCCAGCAATGAGCAAAGATCAGAAAGTAATGATTCTAGATTAGACCAGCAGACTAATATCTTGAAGATTCAATTCAATTTCAAGGTGACTGTAAATCAGACTCAGAGGTAAACAAAAGCAAGAGGAAGGTCAAGGCACATGCAAAGTAAAGAGAAAAAAACCCAAGAGGCAAGATCTGGGAGCCACAGAAGATTATTCTTATAATCTTGTTTAAATGTTTAAATCAGTGTGGTTATTTAAAACACAAGCGTAGCCACAGAAAATTCAAATGTGAAGAGCCCTGAAAACTCTCTTCTTAAGTCAGCATCAGTGAAAGCCTTTCTTTGTTAACAAGGCTGGGTCACACCCTGGAAGTGGTGAAGTGAGTTGGAACTCTTAGGAAATACCTCCAAAGAGAGCAACAAAAATTATGCATGGGTTTGGGAAAGATGCTTTACGGAGGAGCAGGTGTGAGAGCTGGTTTTAACTTGGGTGAGAGAAAAGAAGGGGTGGGACAATTAAGAGAGCTACCCAAACTGGAAGTGCTGTGATGAAGGGCAGGTGTCCTCCCTGATGCCCAAGGCGAGGACTAATAGCAGTAATGCGGCTGAGATGCAGTAGAGATGCCGGAAATGTGAATTAGAGAGGCCAGGAGGCTTCTCTGGAGACCAGAGAGAAAACAGCAAACTTCTCCTGGCAATTCTAGCACATTCTGTCCAGAGGGCAAGGCAAAGGGCCCAAGGTCCAGTCACATTCCTCATTCTCCAGTGTCCCAGCTCTCTCTTCAGAGGCTGTCCTTTAGGGAAGCTCTCTACTTCATTCGGCCTCTTCTCAGGCTTAGAGTTGCAGGACAGAGAGAAGAAAAATATTTGCCCCTAAATATCCACAAAATGCTTTCAGATCTCCATGCAAAGCTGCTGCCTAAATAAGACTGGTTTTTTAGCATCTTTAGAAACAGCAAATGATATCTAAAATAGCCAGCCTTCATAATGCGTGACGTGGAAGCTCTTTTCATACTGCCAAAAAATAATAAGTGAAAAAAAGCAAGGTTCCAAATAGCACGTATGCAGTGCACTACCGTTTGCGTAAAAAGGGGGGTGTGCAGAATGTTCACAATGAATTTGCTTATAGATGTATGAAATATTTTGGAAGTGCACGGACCACCTCTAGAGGATGAAGAAATCAGTGACACTGGCTGTCTCTGAGGAACAGAACTAGGTGGCAGGGGCCAGGTAGACAGAGATGTATTTACTAGCTAACGTTTTGTGCCTTTCAAATATTTTCTTTCATCATGTGACTGTATTAGCTATTTTTAAAAAAATAAAATTTGAATTAAAAACATTAAAAGTTTAAATTAAAACAATTTAAGAACAAAAATAGTCTTCATGCAACAAACCAAACACTTGTTAATCTGGTGAACTGTGTTCCTGGCATACACCAGATGCTCACTTGTAATGAACTTCCACTTACAGACAACAAAAGAAAATCGGAAACCAGGCAAACCCAAGGGTACCAATTTTCCACTTCTCTAATAAGCTCTTTACCTGTTTGCTACTAAGCTACTGCAAAACATCAGAGAACAGGTCAGCGTGTAGCAAGCCCTACACCCTCCTGGCCCCACGCACAGGCTCCATGGAACGGTAGGGCTCAGCATCTGTCCACACCAGCCATTTTATAAACAGAAGGCATTTAATCCAAAATCACATTGCCCTGGAACCGAAACAGCAAAAATAAATCTGCAGATTTGAAAATGATCCCTGAGGAAGATAATGTCACCACTTCTATGGGGTCAACACAGAAACAGTAGCACAGGGGTTAAAATGTCCTAATCATGCCCTTGCCCAAAAGTCTGGACCATGAAAAGCTACTGTAAAATCCTAACACCAGACCACATCAAGAGGCACCCTGCACTTTCAGTGCTCTGTTCCTAGGGACGGCTTAGCCCAGTGAAATAGGAAGATGAAACAGAAATGCTTAGACACTTCATGCTTCATGTCACCTATACTCTGAAACTGGTCAAGGAGTACTCAAAACCCACAAAGCAATAAAAATCGGAATACTGTAGGCAGTAGGTCACGGCAGAAATTTTGCCACATGGAATTCCATTATATTGGAAGTGTCTGTCTGCCAGGGCTTTCCAAAGAGCCAGATTTCAGGCAAAAAATAAGGCAGACTCTGTCCCTGTCTTCCACAGGACCATAGAAGTTATTTTATGCTCTGGGCAAGGGCAGCGGGAACCACTGTACTGTTTGTGGGCCCTGCCAGAGATTCCCAGGAGAAAGGGATAAGCGGACGAAGCAAGAAGTAACAGTGAATGAGAAACCCTTGTACCAAAATGTTAGCAAGAGAGCAAGGCAGAGAGAAAGGGGCCCGTATTAATACACAGGCAAAAGAGCAAGAACTACTATTCTAAAATGGCTGATCTCTAGAATAGTCTACACAAAAAAAGCAAAACTCAGAATCAACTCTTAAGAAAAATGAAGCAAAAGAAGGTGCCATTCAATGAATAATGATAATCTTTGGTTCCATCCAGAAAACAGACAAAAAGAGAAGGGAAAACCAGAGGTGACTGGATTTTTGCAAAAACTAAAGGTGACAGGCATCTTTCTGCCAAAAGGGAATTGGCTGGGGAACTGAGAGCGGCTATCTGTCACCGTGAAAGTGATGGAAGGAACTGAAGGTGAAAGTGAAAAGGGAAGACAGGGAACTACCCTGAATAAAATGAGGGGAAAAGACCCTTCCACTGCACTTGCGCTTGCCGTCTGGTTTATCTCAAGCTCTGGAAAAGAACAGGAAGGAGGCAGATAAACCGCGGAACAAGCTAGAGCACCAGCAAGGAGCAGCTTTTGTTTTTCTTTCTTTAGGCCAGCCGGTGCTCCTCCACTCCAATGACTAAGTAACTCGCTTAAATGCATTTGACACATGATCCCTGAACTTCCGAAAAGCACTTAATACAGTGGCTCATGAAATCTTAATCTAAAAATGTTCCTCCATTTAGAATCAAGCTGCAGCAACTGACCACTGAGGAGGAGGGGTGAACAGAGGGAGCGCATACTTGGAAGGACACCAGAGAGACTGGAATCGTCAGGGACTTTGTTTACCTCTTTGAGGGATTTTCCCCCTCCCTTTTTAAAGAGAATAAAAAAGACTTGGAGTCTAAAAAGAGTGTAAGTATAAGGGGGGAACTAACAGAGATACTAAATTACCTGAATCAATGAAAGACAGAAAAATAAGACAGTGAAGTGTGACTTGGAAACCCCCGCAGATTGTGTTAAAAGAAAGTCTGGAATATATTTAATGACGTGGGGGTGGGGGAGATGTAGGGGAAAAAATTAGCTCCTGATAGAAAATATTAGGTGGTGGATAAGAAGAAGAACTGTGTAAGAAGGCAGCAGAACATCGTATTTAGCAAATCTATAGTGCTACCGTGTGCCAGGCTGTTCTAAATGCTTCAGATACAGTAACTGACTCATGTACTCCTCAAAACAACCTTCTATCATAAGTACCATTATTCCTGTTTCATAGGTAAGGAAACAGAGGCACAGAGAGGTTAGGTAACTTGCCCAAGATTATACAGCCAGTAAGACACAGGGCTTAGATTCAAACCCAGGCACTTAGACACCAAAATCTAAACTCCTAACCTCTCTGGGCTCCCCTAAAACTTAAACACCAAGAGTGAGAGAACTAAGCTGGAAGTGAAATGTCACGCACTGGCTAGAGCTAAGATCAAGAGATCAACCCTTAGTCATGGCTCTGTGATAACCAGCAACCCCTGTGACTGTCCAAGGCCTCAGTTTCCTCACCTGCGTATTGAGGAGACTGAATTAGGTGAGCTTTATTTAAGGTTTCTTCAGCTATAAAATGTCACAAGACCATGCCAACAATCAGCAGTACATGGACTGGTCTGCTTTCTGGCTGGCTGTGCAAAGGCTAATTCATCCTAGAACAGGCAGCAAGTTGTGTTAAGATTCTTTCTCTGCCTCCTGACCTGTAGAAGATGATTATGTCCTCTCTATTCGGGCAAGTGACAGAGGGTAGTGAAGGGGAATAGATGGTTCCTCTTTTCGACTCTGCTTAATGTAGTTGTAATGAAATGGCCCTCGAAAAGCTCTGGGCACAGATCACATTGACTCTGCCAAACATGCAGTCTCTCCAGGTCCCTCTCCTGAGCCTGTTCTTGGAAGCTGCCTTTGGATTCGGTTACTGGAATGCAGGTGAAACTGACAAACTGGAGGTGGAGAAACCAAAATAGAGGAACTGGGAAGACAGAGAGGCGTTCTTGATAGTTCAAATTAAAGAGTTTCACAGTGGCTAAATAAACCTCTATCTTTTGGTATAACCCAATGTCTTTGCTAACACCCACTCTGAGAGCTGAGACCTCAAAATTCATATGGGTGAACTCAACACTCATTTTGAACCTAATGGGCCCCCAGAAGTACCCTTCTCAAGCTAGGCATTAAAGGTCACCCACAGTGCATGTGAGGGTGGAGAACGGCCTTACAGATGGGTTATGAGGTTCTAGTCTTTCTAAGCATCCCTGACAGGTGGCTGTCATACAGCCTCCGCCTGGACACTTCCAAGGTCGAGGCGCTGTTTGCCTGGGCTAGCGACAGCCTCCTGCGCTACTGGACAGTTCTCGACGTGGGGAAAGCCCACAAAGCTCCCCTAGAAGTGTCCTGTGCGAGGCCGAGCTTGGTAAGTGCGCTTCCAAGTCGGTCAAAAGCTGCCTCCCTACAACTTGAACCCATCGGTCCTGGGGGCGCCCCTGAAGCCTCGAAATGCAGAGGCCCCCCGGGGTTTCCGGGGCTGTAATAAGGCCCGGAGGCCCTTTCCTACGTGCGGCTCCCGAACTTCTTCACCAAGCCAGGACCCGCAGACCCCTCCCCAGACCCCGGAAGCCCAAGACTGCGCACTGGTGGGGGGATGGCACTCAGAGAGGCCGCTGTTGGGGATGTCCCCAACCTCGGTTCCTCGGGCAGCAGGGGACAAAGGGCCTTCAGGAAGACGTATCCCCGCCGTGGCCTAGGCCGTCCCTGCCACCGGGAGAGCCGGCCCTGAGAACCCCCGCGGTGCGGATGACAAGCCCCCGAGGACCCCCGAGGATCCCCGAGGATCCGGGACCGCAGGCTGCCGAGAGATGGGCCGAATCACGCTGGCGATCGCGAGGCTCGGGGATGTGGCCCGACGGATTCGGGGCGTGATCACGGCTCCGCCGAGCTCGCTCGGCTGTGGCTTTACCTGATTACAGCTGCCCAGCTCGCCCCGCGTCCGGTTCTTGCTGCTCCGCGGCTGCCGGCGGCGCTCATGGAAATGCAGCCGGAACCCCTGGCCAGTGCAGCTCCCGCCGCTACCGGCCCCGCCCAAGCAACTGCCGCCACGCCCCTGACGACCGCTTCTGCCACGCCCTTGGCCTCGGAAACTCGCCTGTTCATTGGGCAGCTCAGCCGCTACTCCACTAGTCCCGTGCGCTCATTGCACCTGGAAGGCAGTTTATTGGTCAGCGGAGCTGCTCCTCAGAGTGGAGGGGGGGTTCTTAGCGGAGAGCTGCTCGACAATTGGTTACATTTGACGTCTTTAGTCCGTGGGCGAGGGCGCTATTGGGTAAAGCCAGCCCAGAGGGG
Organism: Lepilemur ruficaudatus; assembly: GCA_963574885.1. Classification (NCBI taxonomy): domain Eukaryota; kingdom Metazoa; phylum Chordata; class Mammalia; order Primates; family Lepilemuridae; genus Lepilemur; species Lepilemur ruficaudatus. The sequence continues at coordinate 9,073 of CAUYRT010049618.1, forward strand.
GCGGGAGGGGAATGGGAGGAGGGCTAGAAGATGGCTCGTGTTTGATGGTGGGGGAGGCGTGAAGAGAGAGGCAATTGTGACCGCAGGCTGTTTTGGGGGGCTGGCTAAGGTCAGATGTCGTCTGGGGCTGGGAAGAGGAGGTCGGCTAGTAGCTCAGCTGCGGGGTTCTGGTGGGTCCAGGCCGACCGACTGACTCACCTGTAGCCCTGGACGCAGGGGGCGAAATTTGGGGTCATGCCTCGGGAAAGAGAAGAGAAGGTAGTGAGTCACCCAGCCAGAAGGAGATGAAGGGATGTGGAAGCAGTGGCCCCTTGAGCTAGGGACAGGGGATGGGGTCGTGCTGGGCAGTACAGACCTCAGTTATTGTTCGCTGTCCTTAACACAAGTTGAAGGCCATCTGGAAGAATGTAGCCTTTGAAGTAGGACCTAGAATTGAGGCGTGTCCGGGTTGTGTGGCCTTGGGCAAGCTATTCAACCTTTCTGCATGCCCCTGATCTCTTCATTTGGCAACTGGGGTAGCAATAGTAGTTGATGAGAAGATTAAGTAACTCTGGTAAATACTATCTGTCTGCCTGGCACTCAATGGGCATTCAGTCGAGACTGATTCTTCACCCACTCACCCTATCCGGCCATGGAACTAGGCCCAGTTCTGAAATTCCGTGTGCCTGAAACTGTTTTTGCAATGGCATGTGGTTTACCAAGAATAGAACACTTGAGTGACTTGAAATGCAAGCCCTGTAGGGCAGACAGGGCCACCCTACAAAGGCACAGTAGGGCTGGAAGAGAGGGAGCAGGGGATGAAGTGAGAGGAACAATTTAGCCAGAGAAGGGAAGGTGTTTGTAGCAATGTTAAATTTTTCTAGCACATTTCAGGATTATCATAAGGAACAATGGGCTGGCTCAAGTTTCATGGAGCCTGACCAAATAACATCTTTTGAAGGCTGATCAGCGCTGGACTAGAAATCACTGCATGAGATGTATCTGTCAGAGACTCCTGAAGCCCATTCCCCATTCTGAAGGTGTAAGAATCCCAGAGTGTGGACAGAAATAGCCTCTTAGGCCTGAATGGAGCCCCAGATCCTTTGTGTCTACTTTTTAAAGAACCCACACCCGTATTACATCAGAGTGAAGGAGAAGAAAGAATCCTTTGCCATTGTTGTATTTTTCATTGGGTTGTCACATTACCTAAAAAAAAAAAAAAAAAAAAAAAGTTTCATTTCAGTATTTATTTATTCCTCTATATTCTCTTCTGTCTTGGGAAAGAAAAACCCAGGCTTCAAGTAGCAAAGCATTAGTGAGGGACCCCCTTGTTTTACAATTTGGACTTCCAGAAAAGAACTTTATTTTTGTTTCCAGGTAAATATATGAGGTAATACGTATGTTAACTAGCTTGATTTAGCCATTCCACAGTGCATACATACATCAAAACATGTTGTAAGCCATAAATACATACGATTTTTATTTGTCAATTAAAAATACTTTTAAAACTAGATTTGTCAGTTGGGGTGTGTGTGTGTGTGTGTGTGTGTGTGTGTACACACGAGCCTGTGAACACATTTGGTTCTGATTCGCAATTTTCTGGTTCTTGTTTTTAAATAGTGCTGCTTGCTGGGCATACACATGGCTACGCGTGTGCTAGGGAAATAGGCCCACCCGAGTACAGGTTTGCTTCTGCCTGTGTTTGCTAAGGAAGACTGAGATGTCTTGTTAGGCCTTGAAACGCATGAAATGGCTCCAGAGATCCGGGCTGAATTCTCCAGCTTGATTCAGAGCCACAAAAAGCAGCTGTTAGGAGTAGATTGCAGATGGGCCCACCATTGTGCGAATTGTTTTTTTCCCTCCCATCTCAGGAACATAGGTTCAGCTAAGAGCTCCAAAAAAAGGATGTCTGTCCAGTTCAGGAATTCTAAAACACAGTTGTGTCACAGAGGCTCAAGCAGAGGCGCAGACTGAGCCCAGGCAGAGAAGGAAGTGTGAAAGGACACGTGCATCTTCTTTGCAGCTCTGGCTGTTTTAAAAAATGACCCATTATCATTTTCTGACACATGGAACTGTTTTCTTATTTGTCTCTGGTTTCTGTTCCCTCCCCTCTGCTTGGGCTCTTGCCATTTTCTGTTTAGTCATATTACTTTATTCTAGAAAGCATTTCTGTGGGAGGCCACTTTGGAGAGAGAATGGACTTATTTTTGGCTTCAAGTTTAGCAGCCTGTTGGGATTGAGGATTTGGTGAGCCTTGGCCTAGGATAACCAGGTGTTGGGACATGGCTGTAAAGTGAATTTCCAAAAGCACTTCCAGAACAAGTGCCTTGTTATAAAGAGAACAAGGGCGAGGGCGTGCACCCACTCACCTTCTGGGGTGGCTGAAGCTGCAGGACTTTATTAAAAGTGGAACTGTCTCTAACTCAACTGGGCCTCTCAGCAAGATTTCCTAACCTGAGAAAGTCTCCATGGTGCTCTGGGAGACGGCAGGGAGCAGTGGTCAGAGCAGATGATAATGCTCTGTTTATTCGTTTTGGGCAAAAGCAGCAATTCACTCAGTTTGTCGCTTTCACTGTTCTGTGTTCTCAGGGGACAGTTGAAAGCAACTGGCTTTGGAACCTCTGCTGCTGGGGCTTGAATCCTGGTTCCACACTTCCTAGCCTTGTGACTTTGGGCGAGTACTGGACTTCTCTCTGCCCCACTTCCTTCTGTAAAGCGCAGCTGACAGTAATGTGTTTCCCTCAGGGGGTCCTGTGAGTAGCAAAGGAGTTCGTGGATGTAAAGTGCATCAAACAGTGCCGTGCACATGCCAAAGTTTAACGTGTGCCATCGTCATGATAGGAGCCCATTGCAGAACCTTCCTCTAAGGTCCTAACTCATTTTCTAAGTTCTGTCCCTCAGAAGGAGTGATTACAGGATTCAGAATTTTTAAAAAATATATTAGACAGACTTTATTTTTTTAGAGCAGTTTTAGGTTCATAACAAAATTGAGTGGAAAGTACAGAAAATTTCTATATACACCCTGCCCCAACGCATGCAGGATTTTTTTTTTTTCACTAGCAAAGTCTACCACCTGGTGAAAGAAACTTTTCCTTTGGAATATCCTTGCCAAAAGAGGCTTTGAGGACTGAGTTAAAGTTTTTGAGACTGGACCTCATCAACATAATCGTTGTGAGGGAAATGGGAAAGGATACGGCTGAGAAAGTAAATGAAAAGATGCAGCCTGGGTGGCTTTGAAATTTCTCTGAAGGCCGGACATGGTACAAACTGCAGGAGATCCCACAGTGTCACTTTACTGTCACACCCAGTGCTGCCCGTGTGCAGCTTAGGCAGTGGGTTCAGAATGCCCTGTGCCCAGGCCTCCCGGCTAGCTTCTTACGGATGACGGGGGCGTAGTTCGTTTAGAGGCTCTAAGTCCCAGCATGCAATAGTTCCCTGAGGACAAGCTATAATGAAACTCAAACATGTGGCTCCTTTTGTTAAGGAAAAAAGTTTCCACTGGACAGTCAAAAGAATAACCTTGTCTATGATTTGGGCTGCTTCTTTAACCTGTATGTGAGGTTGTGTATAGTAAAACCATAAGCTAAACAGTCCTGGCGAAACTTTAATAGTGCCCCCTAGGGGTGGCTCGCAAATGGTCCCAATTTGAATGGTGAATTTTATGGTAATACACTTACATATGTAGGACTCAGTTTTGAAAATGCTTATGCAACACACACACACACACACACACACACACACACACACAAACACACTGGTGAAAAGGTGTTCCCGCCTTATAATCAGATACATACAGAGTGTCAGACAGGTGATTGGCTAAAGATGACTTCTTAGTCACCATGCATTCCTCTTCTTGGTATCATTCTTAATTACGGTAATAAGAATTGAGTTCTTCATGCTATTATTAAATAATTCCAAAGGAATCAGTGACACTTGTATGCTAAATAGCGCGTCACACACCCTTTCCTACATAATTTTATGTTATTGAGCTATTTTAAAGCCATTTATATCCTTCCAGAGACGCCTGTATTGTTTTATCATACATTTAAATTTATTAACAAGACAGTAAATATTTTTACTGAGCAAGGCATATAATACTGTAAAGATAGACAGAACCATAAAGCAGAGTCCTCTCCCTACTTAGGTGTGGATACAGGGCAAAGGGGAAATGCTTGAAGAGAGAACTCAAAGGACTGACCAGCAAGCAATAGAGTACAATCAGAGTCATAAATAATTATTCAGAGGAGGAAGAAATTTCTTCTGATTCAGATTCTTGGGGATTTGAACTGGTCCTTGATGGGCCGTGGGGCTGAATTTGGAGGGGCAGAGTCGGGAGATGGAAGCTTGGCATTCCAGGTGGTAAGAGCATTAGGCACAGAGGCCCCTCAGTGGAAGAACATGAGACAGTCTGTCCAGGGCAAAGTCCAAGTGGAGAATGAGTAGGAGAGAAGATGAAAAGGTCGGTGGGGCCAGTGGTAGAGGCCAGATAGTACCTTCATCTTATTATATAGTTAATGGTTTCCTTTGGGTAGCCTAGCCTAGCACACAGCACACATCCCAAACTCCAGGCATCTGCAAGCCACATTAATAATTTTGGCCCTGTCTCTGTACTTTCTGCTTTATTATTTACTTAATAATTTCATTAAATTGACTCATTTTTTAAGTTAAATACCTTCTTCAGCCTCGTCCTAAATCAGTAGTTCTCAGCTGGGGACAGTTTTGTCCCCTAGGCCTAGGGGACATTTGACAACGTCTGAAGACATTTTTGTTTGTCACAACTGGAGGGGTGCTGCTGGCCTGCAGTGGGTAGAGGCTGGGGATGCTGCTAACCATCCTACAGTGCGCAGGACAGCCCCACAACAAAGAATTATCTAGACCCCAGTGTCAATAGTGCTGAGGTTGAAAAGACCTGTGGACCAAAGCAATATTGCACCTGTTACATTGCAGGCTTGATGTGCTGATTATAATTCTAATTATATTAAAATCACTCATAACTGTTCAATTTTAAAATGTTCTTCCACGTGCTACCCTAAAATCATCTCTTGCACCATCCACAATGCAGACATGGCACTTAAAAAGTTAAATTTGATTGCGGTTATTGGTACGCCAATGTTCATAGCGGCATTATTCACAATAGCCAAAAGGTGGAAACAACCCAAATGTCCACTGGTGGATGAATGGATAAATAAAATTGGCACTCACTTCAGCAACACATACACTACAATCGGAATGACACAGAGAAGATTAGTGTAAAAAGAAATAAAAAGTAAGTAAATAAATAAAATTGGTATGTACATACAATGGAATATTTTTCAGCCTTACAAAGGGATGAAATTCTGATGCATGCTGCCATATGGATGATACTTGAAGATGTTTCATGAAGTGAAATAAGCCAGTCACAAGAGGATAAATACTGCATGGTTCCACTTATAAGAGGTACTTACAAAAGTCAAATTCAGAGACATAAAGTAGACTAGTGGATACCAGGGGCTGGGGAAAGCGGGTAATGGGAAGTTAATATAGGTATAAAGTTTCAGTTTGGGATGAAGAAGTTCTGGAGGTGGTGATGGTTGCACAACATTGTGAATGTCCTTAATGCCACTGAATTATACGTTTATGAATGTTTAAGAGGGTAAATTTAAGTTATATGTGTATATATATATATTTAGCATATGTGCTGCTGAAGCAAGCACGTTGTGTTATATATATTTTAACCACGATAAAAAAAAAGTTAAGTTTTTTTCAGGAGGAATTTTTCAAGATAGCCTGTGGGAGATCCTCATCCACTTTGGAAAACATAAGGCCTAGCTCTAGTAGTTGGTCAATAATTGTTTATTATGTGAAATTGAAAGAAATTAGATTTATCTTCTTCTAAGCCATAAGAAGTAATTGAAGAACATGTTCTTTAGAAGCAAAAGATCTATCTGAATCCAAATCCAGGCTGTGGTATTTATTGGTCGTGTCTTCCTGGGCAAGTGACCTAAGGTTTTATGAGTCTCAGTGTCTTCATCTACAACATACAGAAAATGATACCCGTATCGTAATGCCGAAAAATGAAATAATGTGTTCAAAACACTTAATGCAATATGCACTGTATAGTAAGTGCTCTATAAGTGATAGCAGTTGTTATGATTATTCTTAACAGTTCTGTTGAGATGTAATTCATATACCATACAATTCACCCATTTAAAGTATACAAGTCAATGGTATTTAGCACACTCAGAGTGTGCAGCCATTACCACAATTAATTTCAGAGCATCTTCATTGCCCCAAAAAGAAACCCCTTCTCCATTAGCAGTTGCTCCCCATTTCCCCCAAACACCCCCAACTCCCACTGCAGCTCTAGGCAACCACTAATCTACTTTCTATCTCTGTAGATTTGCCTATTCTGGACATTTCACGTAAACGGAATCATACACTATGTGGTCCTTGTGACCATCTTCTTTCTCTCTATTAAGCTGTGAGCCTGCTGTGGTATCACATCCAGCTATTAGCTTCCACCATTGCCAGCCCTTCGTTCTGTTGTGTTTCACGATGCCCTGGGGCATAAATCGCCCCTGTCTTGTCCAGTTAAATTTGGGCCCTTCGCAGGGGTAGTCTTTGAGGCTTATTCCAACTCCAAGGGGGCTGTTCTTGGCTGACTCTCCCTGGTTCTCCCTGGTTCACTTCTAGCTGGTCTACAGTGTAGCTTGTTGCTCTATTGGAATTTCAGCCTCTTCTTATTTGCTGATCAACAAAATCTTCCTTGTTTTTGAGAGTACCCTGACACTTGCTCTTTCCCACTCTGGGTTCCACATCAAGTGTTTCCCTGGGGAGAGCTTCGGAGCTGTTTTTATGGCCTGCCTCCTCCCCTGGGCAAAACCTCTGCACCACCGCACTGGAGCTTGGGGACTCGGGCAGAAACAGTGCCCTCTCCTCTCAGCGTGATAATCCTGCTTTACGAGCGAAGTGCTGGACGGGGCAGCACGCTCTGGCCTTCTTGGCTTGCCTCTTCCAGCGTAAACTCTGTTCCCTGTGAGCAAGCCGAGGCCGGGGTGACAGGGGCTCCGGTACTCTCAGCCTGCCGTGCCCGAGGTAGAGCTTCTGCCCTACGGCTGGGTGTCGTAGAGGGGCCCAGATTTATCAATCAATCTTGCCTGAAGTGGAGCTTTTGCAACATGGAGCTGGAGGGCAGGAGACATGCTAGCGGCCTGCCCTTCCCAGGGAGGCACAGTGACCGTCAACTGAGAGCCGAGGGAGAGGTGGCCCGTGTGCTTGGCCCCACCTGCCTGAAGTAAGGCTTCCATCATGCCTAGCTGAGACGGGGAGGGAGGAAGTGATCTGTGGCTCAGATGTTATTGACTCTCACTGTTCTTACTGAGATTTACTAGATTTTCGTGAATGAAAGTGTATTAATTTGCTGTGTACCCTTAGGGCAATGTCCAGAGGCTTTAAATGGTTGTGGTTGTGATTTTAAGCAATGTTCACCGGTTAGGGTTGTTTCACCGGGAAGAAGGTTCACAGAGCTCCGCACGTTGCCATTCCAGCAGTCAGTGCCCCAGCGTGGTTATTTATGAGGAAGCCGCGTTTCATTCGGGCCAGTCTGGAGGCAGTGAGCAGGGCGAGCTGGAAGGAGAGCCTGAGCCGGGCAGCAGCGACAGCGGCTGTTGCGCTGGTTTCCGTGCAGACTGACCAGGGCCTGAGCTAGACAGCGGGAGGGAAAAGGAAAAGAAAGGGAAGAGCGATGTGAGTGTAGAAAGGTTCGTCAGGGCTTCCCTGGAGACTAGATGCGGAGCGCAAGGGAGGGGGAGGGGCAGAGAGGATTCCAAGGGGATTCCAACAGGGAAGAGAGAGGCGAGTCTGGTGCGCCACTGTTGAGATTGCCGGAACACATCTATTCGTGGGACAGGGCAAATGTATCTGCCTGGAAAGCTGTGATTGTTGAGTAGGGGAGAGAACAGGTTTTACAGACTCCGGGATTTAGAGTCACGCTTTTTATGTAACACTTTGCGACGTTATCCACCTGCAAGATAGGGGAAGTCATGGCAGTAGTTAAGTTTCAGAGAGAGAGCAAAGCAGACCGGGTTACCTCGGACTTGGGAGAATGGAACTTTTAGGAGGCAGGAGGAAGAAAACAGTGGAGGAGACTGAGAAGTTACCATGAGAAAGGTGGGAAGAATGACAGCTAACATGAGCCAACATCTGAGCTAACATGAGCCAACATCTGTCAAGCTCTTACTAAGAGCCAAGCATGGTTCTCAGAGCTTTACATGTTTTCTTATATTTAACCCTCACAATAACTCCACAGATGGGTATTATTATCTCTATTTTACAGACCAATAAACTGAGGCCAGAGAGGAGAAATAATGTGCTCGAGGTCGCACAAGTGATAGGAAGTAAAGCCACATTTGAAACCTAGGCAATCAAGAGCACACATAATTCTCATTCCCAAGAGTGTACCCAAAGAAACATGTGTACAACAATTTGTTCATGGTAGGGCTACTTGTACTAGCCTGAGATGGTAAACAGCCCAAATGTCCATCACCCCTAGAATGGATAAACAAATTGTGGTGTATTCGTATTCCATGGAACACTATAAAGCATTAAGAATGGACAAACCGTTGCTATAAGCACGACGCCAACATAACGTTGAGCAAAAGAAGCCAGTCACAAAAGAGAGCATGTTGTGTGATTCCATTTGTATAAAGTTCAGAAAAAGCCAAAATGCATCTATGGTGTGAAGAAGTCTCATGACCTCTGCGGGGTAGTAGAGCCTGGGAGGGGGTCTGGGGGGCCGTTCCTGGGGTGCTGACAACGTTCTGTTCCTGAGCTGGGTAGTGGTGACACAGGTGTGTTCACTTACGAAGATTAAGCTGCTCACTCATGATTCATGTACGTTTCTGTGTATAGGTAACATTTCAATAGCAAGTTTGCTTGGCAGATTGTGTTTTCCAAAGGTGGACATACCAATATCGTCTATCCATAGGCTCTTCTAGAAATTTGCCCACTCCCCCATGTCTTGAACCTTGGCAAACCGTGTGCCTGCCTTGACTAATATAGCATGTGCTGTATGCTGCTCTGTGACTTCTGAGGCTAGATCACGAAAATGCCATGCACCTGGGCTTTGCTTTATTGTGACATCTTCTTTTAGATTCCAGCTACCAGCTGGTTTAAAGAATCCCAAACTAGCCCATGTGGAGAGACCACATGGAGAGACCACATGTAGGTGTTTGGGCTGACAGCCTAGCTGAGGTTCCAGCCAAGCCACCAGACATGTGGGTTGACGATGCCTCCAGATGACTCCAGCCCCCAACTGTTGAGTCACCCTCAGCTTTCAAGTTTTTCCAGGTGAGTTCCCAGACATCGGGGAGCAGAGACTAGCCACCTCTGCTAGTTCCTGTCTGATTTCCTGACCCAGAGAGTCTGTATGCATAATAAAATGGTTGTTTTGTGCCACTAAGTTTGGGGGCAGTTTGTTATGCCCAGACGATAACCGAAACTGTTTATATACGTGTACGCACATACAAAGTTTATGTGTGTGCATGTATCTTTACAAATCTCTCCCTTGGGCCCTTTAAAAATTAATCTGTACACATTCGCTGGTAGGTTGCCCCCAAATACCCTGCAGGAGCCTCTGAGGGGAGAAGTCCTGCATCGGGAGAACACAGAGAAAGACTTAAGTCTAGGGCTGGGGTATTTGAGAAAGAAGTTCTCCCTTCTTCTATGGTCAAGGGAGAGGAAGGTTATCCAATACTTGAGGCTAAAGAGTCCACTAGACTGTTTCTTTCGTGCAGTCATTCACTGGTTTTTTGAAGAATTCATTCATTCACTAAGCAACAGCTGATCACCTACAAAGCATGAGGCTGAGCATAGAGCCCACTGTGGCACGGTCCCTACCGTTTGGACCCTCACAGCCCAGAGGGGGAAGATGAACAACAGCGAAGAGAGTTCACTCTCGAGTGGTAAGTTTTAGGATAGAAGTAGGAACAAGATGCTGCGGAACCCCAGCCAGGTCTCTGGGAAAACGCCTGGGGCCCCACTATCGTTCATACCTCCGTTCTCAACCCTGCGGAATCTAACCTGGGGAGAGTCGTGAATCTCAAGACTTTTTGCATCTTGGTTTATCTGGAGCCCAAACTCCCCAAGCACAGTGACCTCACAAGGATCCAGCCACATTTTCCCAAGGGCACAGCGTCCAGAGGAGGGATGAGTAGCATAGCTGGGCCGTATCACTGCGTGCTCAGGAGCTCGGCTGCGGACGCCAAAGGGAACTGCTTCCCCAGAGCTCGGCTCAGCCTCTCTGCTGGCCTGTGGCTCTCTTGGCCTGCCGCCAAGGGTTTCCTTTCACTGAAAAGGTATCTTGCTCAGCACAGGTTTGTGCCCAGCTCCGCCTGCTGTCACTTTGGCTGGGAAAGACCTCTAGCACCTCCTGTTTGCTTTTCTGCACAGGGAGCAGTGTTCCACCGTGCTGCAGGAAAGATACAGGGCAGGAGAATGGCCTGGTGACAAGGATGCCCAGGACAGTGGGTTGAGTTGTGTTCCCCGCAAAAAACATGTTCAGGTCCTAAGCCCCGGTATCTGGGAATGTGACCTTATTTGGAATTAGGCTCTTTGCAGTGTAATCAAGTGAAGATGAGGTCGTACTGCATTAAGATCAGCTCTAAATCCAAAGACTGGCATCTTTATAAGAGAAAGGAGAGGGACATTTGAATCCAGACACAGAGAAAAGGCCATGTGATGACAGAGGCAGGGAACGAGTGATGCATCTGCAAACCAAGTGACACTAAGGATTGCCAGCAACTGTCCAAAGAGCAGTGAGACAAAGGAAGGGATCCTCCCTCATAACCCCGAGAAAGGACCCATTCTGCCTTGATTTTGGACTTCTAGTCTCCAGAACTGTGACAGAACAAATTTCTGTTGTTTCAAGCCACAAAGTTTGCAGTACTTTCCTATGTGAGCCCTAGGAGACTAATACACTCAGGGAAAAAATTCTAAATGTTGCATAGCTTTAACTCGTATCTTAGTGGTCACACACACTTCAATGATGCGCACACCCGATCCAAATTCCGAACTGATCATTTACTAGCTAGTATCTTTGAGTGCGTGATTGAACCTGAGTTTCCTTATATGCAAAAGTAATAAAGTGTACTTTTCAGATAATGTATGCAAAGTGCCAGGAACATAGCAAGCATTAAGTAAATGGTAGCTGATAGTAGCATACTAGCCTCAGACGCTATTCTCTGCAATTACCAAGGAAGCTTTCCTTTCCACACCTCCCTGCATTTGGGCAGAAGCAAGCAGGATGCTGTTATTTCTATATTATGGGGGGCTTCTGGCAGGAAGCGGGTAGCACATGCTTGAATATAACCAAAGCTCTCGTCTGCATAGAAGCAGGGTGAGGCAAAGCGGGGAGCTAAAACATATCTGGATAATTGTGAAAAAGCCTATATTCATTTCGGGTAGAAGGAATCTTAATCAATTGTGATGTTTTTAATTAAATGCCTCCTTAATGTGCATTTAAACAATACAGTGGCTGAGATCATTTTTTGTTCTTAGGAGGGGAGTGTTTATGTGTTCATTTTATCCAAGAGACACCTACAGGCTGTCAAGAAAAGAAACAAGATGACCCCAGGAGGAAACAGGAGGCATATCATACCTGGGAGGGACCTCCAAAGTGGTAAGGTTGGGGATGCCAAAGTCCACCTTGGGTGATTCTGCTGAAGCCCCCGAGCAGACATGGTGTTGTTCTAAACCCCTCATTCAGATTTCTGGAAAATGTGCTGTGGATAATTATTGTTCCAAGTGGGTTTGTCCTAATGGTTGGAGGCAGGTGGAGGCAGAGGGTGAAGGAATTCTAAGGTAATACCAACCTCATGGGGAGCAGGGTTTCCTTGAAGAAGCAGGGTCTCCAGGGGTTTCTAAGGTTCTGATAATGTAGCAGGGGTGGGGAGACAGAGGTGTTTATTTTATTGTTATCCTTTAAATCTTTGCATTTACATTATATCCTCTCATGTGTGATATATTTCTTAAAACGTCAGAAAGATTGTTCATCACTGAAAAGTTTATTGAGTAAACATCTGTAAAAAATCAAGTGTTCATTGTTAGCAATCTGGTTAAATAAAGAATATCTGTTTAACAAAATACTAAATAGTCATTAAAATAATAATGTAATCTTACTTTATTGACATGAAATGATGGGTATAATATACTAAGAGGAAAAAGCAGCTTAAAAAACTATTTGTACCAAGTGTTTATCAGCAGATGAATGTATAAACTAGATGTAGTATATGTATATATAATGGATATTAGCCTTAAAAAGGAAGGACTTTTTTTATTTAAAAAAATTTTACAACATCTTATTTTTAATTGTTATGGCTACATAATATTGTATATCTTTATAGGGTACGTGTGATGTTTGATACAGGCATACAAAGTGAATTAATCAAATCAGGGTAATTGGGGCATCCATCACCTCAGGCATTTAACATTTACCCTTCCAATTCCCCTCCTTTAGTTACTTTTAAGTATACCCTAACTTATTGTTGATT
>CAUYRT010049619.1:0-29204 GCA_963574885.1 Lepilemur ruficaudatus
TAGCCAATCACACCAGGTTTTAAGTACATGATCAGAGAAGGCAGACCAATCACTGTGCTAAGCGAATGCATGATCAATGCGTGAACAGCTCTTTGTTTGCTGCATGAACTGGCCCTATAAAACCGCCCTTCCCGCGCCGCCCAGGGTCCCTGCCCAACAAAGAGACCACTGCGTTGGTGCTCTGGGGCTCGGACCCTAGCTCGAGCTAGTCAATAAACTCCTCTTGCTGATTGCAGCCTCATTGACTCTGTCTCTCTGTTTGGTGGTACTGCGACTCCCGATCTAACATCTCTCGTCTTTAGGGCTGTACACTGAGTATACACGAGGCTCTCACTGTTTCTAAATATAAAACTTTATTAGCAAAAATTAAAATACCTAGTACTGACTGATTAACACTATGGGGCTCAAATGGTGGTGGTGGGACTCAGGGGGTCCCCAGGGACTCAGGGGGAGGGTGGTAGACCCATGTCTGAGTGATGTGGTGGGCACTATGGAGGGGAGGGGCATGCTTGAAAAGTAGTTGGGGAAGGGAATTAGGGGTCTCAATAGGGGGAAGGAATTTCTCTAAAACTGATTTACGTGATTAACTCTACATTTTGGCAAATTCACTAATAGTCATTTAATTGTACACTTAAAATGGAGTAAAGGCATGATATGTAAAGTATACCTCAATAAAGAAGAAAAAAATTAAAATATCTAAATAAATTAAGATATCATTGCTTTTATATGAATAACTTCAAAAGTCATTTCAGCAATCTGGGCCTGTTTCTTCATCAACACAATGAAATTACATCTAAGGTCTCTTGAAAAGGAGTAACATTTCTAGAACCTTCATTTTTCAGAAAAGGAGACAGGTTCAGGCATGAGAAGAAATGTACCTTAAATTGCTCCTTTGGAGAGTGAGGCCACGACACGTGTCGTGGGAGCCAGGTGCCCGGTGAGGCCAAGAGAGAGAAGCTAACCCTGGGGAGAAGGAGCAGTGAGAAACGGGGAGGGCCTGGGAAGGCAGAACCTGAGTGGAACCTGCTGCTTCTTCTAAGTCTCCCCACGTCCTGTGCGTGCCTGGCTCCGCGTGCACGTTTAGACTACCGCTGTCCTTCAGACAGCACTGCAGACCAAACAGTGAAACCAGTGTCTGCATAAGCCTTAAGAGGCAGCAGTAAAGCAGAGAGGAAAGGAGGCTGAAGCATCAACCTTAGTGAACAGCTTAACTCAGGTCATAAAGGCCCCTCAGCATTCACAAAGGACAAGCATTACAATCAGAGCCTCACTGACCACACCCAGAGAAATAAAAACTGACATGTTTTATTCTTTTAAAATCCCTTAGAGGCATTCTACGTGGGACTGGGTTTTTTTTTTATACCTGTATAGTTTTAGGTTTAATTTCTTGGTTAAATTTTTTTTTTCTTTTTTTTAATTGACATTGACATGCAACACTTGTACATATTCATGGGCCCATAGTGATGTGTCAATACATACAATGTAGGGTGACCAGATAAGAGTAATTAGCATATCCATCACCTACAAAGTTTATCATTTGTGTTGGGAAAATTCAATATCCTCCTCCTAGCTATCTGACACTGTATATTATTGTTAACTATACTCATCCTACAGCAGAGAACACTAGAACTTAGTCCTCCTACCTAACTGTGTAACCTTGAACACATCTCTCCCTATCCTCCCTTCTGCCTGCCCTTCCCAGCCTCTAGGTATCTTCTCTTCTACTTTTCACTCTATGAGATCAACTTTCCTTAGTTTCCACATTTATATAAGTGAGAACACGTAGTATTTAATTTTCTGTTCCCGGCTTTCTGTCCTCTGAATCCACCAGTCATGATTCTATAGGCTCCACATTACCTGGGTCTGTGGTCCCCTGAGAGATTTCCAACTAAAGCCCTTTGCCAGGTACTTATAACCAAATCTCTGGACGCGGTGGAGGGCAGGCTTTTATTTCACCAAGCAAGTCAGTCCCAGTCAGAGGAATGAATGCAAAAAGTTAGACTTTGATCTGGGATCAAGCAGACAGTAGCAAATGAAAAACACTGCCAATGTCTAACATAAGCCAATTAATCTCATCAGTATAACAACTGGCTCTGCTTCACAAATTAAACAAGCGGAACATGAACACTGCTAGAAAATATAATAACAGATAAGCCCTGCCGGTGTGATTCAAGCTTGGAGAGATAATCATGCAGTCCTTTCCCTGTACAAATGCTACACCCTCAAGTCCCCCTTCTCTTCCTTCCTCCCTTTTGATCTGGGATCAGGGGTATAACCCTGCAGTGTGCTGCTGACAGAGAGTGGCCACCAATTCTGAGGACTATGCAAAGAAGGAACGAAGAAAGTAGAAGAACACAGAGTCCAGGAGATAGAAGGGTCGGAAGAGCTAAGAAAATCCCCCCAAAGCTGTGTGCTTTCCAACACAGAGACAGCCTGCACCTCCCACCAGGAACAAGCAACACGAACATGGCACCGTCAGTGGAGACGTTATGCACCTCAGTATTACACGGATCGGGCTATGATTGGGATCAAATGATGTCTCTTGAGAATAAAATCTAGCACAGTGCAGCTCTATGTCAAAGATGGCATATGATGCAGATGGTATTTCTGCCCCTGAAACCAACCTTGTAGTAAGTCGAACCTTATAGAATTGTCATTTTTGTGGGTCAAAACAATTGTATGTGTTGGCAATTCACATGCTCCAAAATTACATTATTCTTCTACTCTACAGACAGTAGGCATGCTCCCACACAGCAACAGTGCAACGGGCAGTGCTGTAAAACAACTAGTCCTGAAGGCACTAGAGTTCCCACTAGGTCATTGGTCCAATCTAAGATTCTGTTCTTGATAGGATGCAGTTATGTCATAAAAGTCACAGCCATTTATAGTTATAACAGTAGCATTATCTTCCAGATACTACAAGATAGGCACAGATAACAGCAAGTTTATAGTTAAAAAAAAAAGCGTTCAAAATACTAAATAACTGATATGTTTTATAGACACGTATGAGTTTACATATTTAAACACTAAATATCTGTTCTCTTTGACCATTATTGGCTGGAAATTTTTCTAGCATTTATAATGTTACACACTTCTCTGCCTTCTTAAATTGAAGCATGATGAAGTTTTATTCTTGATGATTCAAGGACATCAATTACTATATTTTGTTCTAAAACAGTAATGTCCTATTCAGGCATATGAAAGTGTTGCAAGAGTAAAGACTTAAAGATTCTGTTCCTTGTACTCCACTATTTGTTTTTTTGTGCAACTAATATTAGTTTGTTAGGGCTGCCATAACAAAATAGCACAGACTGGGTGGCTCAAACAATAGTCATTTATCTTCAAAGTTCAGGATGGGAACTAGAAGTCCAAGCTCAAGGTGTCTATAGGTTTCATTCCTTCTGAAGCCTCTCTCTTGGCTTGCAGATGACCACCTTCTTGTTGTGGCCTCGTTTTAACTTAATCATCTCTTTAAAGATGTCACCTCCAAATACAGTCACATTCTGAGATACTGGGGTTAAGACTTCAACAGACAAATCTGGGGGAGAAAATTCAGCCCAAAACAAGCTCCTATGCCCAGGTGCTATGCAAAGCTCAGGCTCCCAGATATACATGGGTTCAAATAAAGGCCATGTCACTTTTGGCTTTGTGACCCAGGTAAAGAAGTCGTTCAACCTAAATTTCAGTTTCAGCCTCTATAAAGTGAGGATAATGATATCTACATCTCACTAGTTTCTTGTAATGCATAGGAGACAATACATATAAACACCGCCCGGCACACGCAAAGTGCTCAATAAATGTGTTATTTTTAAATATCATTTTAGTATTGGGATATTTAAACTATTTGTCTTTTCACAACCTGTCACTTATGTTTGCCTGTAGATGTGCCTTTCCTACTTTAATCTGTTATGGGCTCAAAAATCAGATAATTATAGAATTAAATATAAAGACTCAAAATCAAGACCAAAGGCTCTCCTTTGAATAAAGAGCACACAGTTCAGAGCATGGGATTTCAGATCTCTCTTCGGGCTGATAGTTTGCTTGTTTATCTTTGTTGTCTTTACTATTCCAGATGTAATATAGTATTTATTGCACGTTTTAGATAAGATAATCACAATGTGAAGTGTGGCTTTGTCACTGGTAAAGGGGAAAAAAGGCAGTGTCATAAATCTGACCACAAACTAGTGACATTAGAAATAAACAACCATTTGTTTTGGAAGTGGTTGGTGGCAATGATGCATAATTTACTTGACTTTTTGTATCACTTGAAACAACAGCAAAGAGAAGTCTGAGAAGCTGAATTATCTTATATAGAGTTTGCCAAAAGGAAGTAAAGTACTAAGAACTACCCTTAGCATTCCTTCCAAGTATCATTGTGAAGCAGAAGGGAGCACACTTTTCCTGTAAAGGGTCAGATAGCAAATATTTTAGGTTTTGTGGCCATATGGTTTCTGTTGACTCAATTCTGTCAAAGTAGTCAGAAAGCAGTCATAAATGATATGTAAACAAATAGGTGTGGCTGCACACCAATAAAACTCTCTGTATGGACAATGAAATCTGATTTTCATAAAACTTTAATGTGTCAGGAAATACTATTTTTCATTTGATTTTTTTCTCAACCATTTGAAAATATAAAAGCCATTCTTAGCTCAGGCAGCACAAAAACAGGTGGTGGGCAAGATTAGGCCCAGAAGCTAGAGTTTTTTCACCCTGCTCTATTCTAAAAGTTCAACAACTATTTGTTGATGGTAACAATACATTCCTCCTACTGAAAACAATTCGAAAATTAGGGATCAATCCAGCTTCCCTATTACCTCTTCCCATTTTCTCTTTTTGAAAACTGCCAGTACTGACGGTACAGTAGCTCCCTACCTGACTGAATTGAAACAAGGCCAATTAAGTTCCTTTACTGGACACTTTAAATAAGAGTTTCAAAATATAACTTCATGAACATAAGGCAGCATGTTGACTAGAGGCACTTTGGCTACAAATGACAAGAACAGGGACTGAGCTGTCATGTGGATCTCACATTTACAAAGCAGCAAAAGATACTGACAGCTTATATACTGCATGAATACAAAAATTACATTTTTACCAGACATTCATCATCATGATATGGCCTTGCTTAGGGGGATGAATGAAGAAGCAACTCACAGTAAACCAGTATCACAAAATGTTCTTAAGAATGAACGACATTGCCCAAAGTTTTAGATAATACTAAAGATAAGCTTAATGAAAATTATTTGTTACTCCCTAAGTATCACCTAGGCATTATTTCTTCAATCTTTGGGGGGAAAAAATCACAGTATAAAAGGTATGTGAGAAATAATGCAGTCTATAATACTTCCTCTTACTTTTACACAACTCCTCCTTCTGAAAAGCTCAAAAGTATATTGCATTCTTTTTTCCATTTGCATGTGATTCCTATGTAGATGCTGCTATATCGTTTTTAATCAAAGGTGATAGAGTTTAGGATGCGGTCCTCCAAAATATGATACTTTGGCATTTGAGAAAACTGCAGAAGTTGGAAGGTCATTCCCACCTTCCCCCTTCACTTATCTCCTGAAGCAGACCATAAGAGGATTCTCTGCCCTTCCTTTGAGGAAGATCCTCATTCCAAGGGAGCCCACTCTATACCTGGAGAAAAGAAGAGCCCTAATCTTTGAAGACAGAGAGATGCCAAGAAGAATCCAAACAAACAGGCCTTGCTAAGTTTTCCCAGTTTATTACCTTTAGATCACACCCTTTTGTCCTCCAATCATACCTCCGCGTAACCATAAAAGGGCCCAGGTTTCTCTGTTTCTTTGGGTCTTCATTTCTGAAGGCTCCTGTGTCATGTAAAACTTACATTAGATACATGTGTATGTTTTTCTCTTGTTAATCTGTCTTTTATTTATAGGTGCTTCAGCAATGAACCTTACAATGGGTGAGAAATCTTTTCTTCCCTACAAGGAGAAATAAAGAGATGTTAAAGTTGTTTGCTGGAAACAATTCACAGTCCTTGGCAGAAGAGAGAGAACGAGAACATTGCTGAATTACCAACCTAAACCTTCTTCCAAATAGACCATGAAGATGTTACCCAGTTCTTTCCAGAAATGGAGGCCTTCTGGGATGAGAAGATTCTGACATAAATGCACTCATGGCTCTGTATTGCAATGGTGACTACCAATAACACCATCTCTGTTATGACCATCATTATCATTCTGGACAAGTCAAGGATTGACTGTACTGATGAATCGTGTGACAATTATTTCAGTGATTTGCCATCAACAAGGCAAATTTCAGGCAAACTCCTCAACAGAAGAGTTTTGTGGGGTTTTTTGTGGTTTTTTTTTTTTAAAGCACAGCATGTTTAACACCCACCTGAAAGAGAAGCTATTTCAATTCATTTGAGTTGTCTGGTACTTTTCCAGAAAATATTTTCCTAGTAATGAAGTGTATCAGCTTTACTCTAAAAATTGTCTGATCTTCTGCCACAAAATCAGTGTTTTGAGACCACAAGGAACATCAAATGTCAAAAGGGCATCAGTACGAAACCAATAGAAGAGTATCTTTGATTTAGGAGAATTTTATTTATAACAAGAATTCATTGATCTGCTAATTTTACAAATCAAGAGGCATCTTTTTCATTTAGTTTATCCTTAAGTGCCCCTTGTACTGATTTCCTAAATGAACTCTTGTTTTGCATGAATACGGACTTTCTCAGGAACTACAATGCAATCTGAATACCAATAAAAAGACATCTAACCCAACTCCACCTCCTTTTTTTAAACAAGAGCGGAAACTTTTCCTAATTAAGAAAAAGGGAGTTTACATCTTGAATAAGCAAGTATTTCCCAGGTCTCTGTCTATTCAAGATACAAATTAATTTTTGGCATTTAATTAGGTATGTGCAATGTTAACATTATACAGGAGCTTCATCAGTGATGGAAACCCTACCCAGGAAGAGCAAACTTGTTCTTTTCCTCATAACACTGTTCTTATTCCTGTTCTATCTTAGAAACCATTAGTAAGAAAATGCTAAAAGCTATCATTCTTCCAAATGTTTACCCAACACTGTGACCCAGTTGTAAACTTTCCGTAATCCCGTGGAAACACTTCTGTAGAGAATGAATGACTCTCAATCTAGCACAAACATACTCCAAAGGAAAGGCATGGTGACTTCTAAGAGAGCTGAGGAAGAGAGAGCTAGGTCAAGACAATGGAGGCAGTAGTTGTTCAAATAAAAATTAATGAGTAGTGTTGGCATAGGAGTAGACAGTCTTTGGAAAGTGAGATAACAGGTCTGTCTTGTTTAGGGATACTTTTAACACAGTTTTTAAAATATCACGATACAAGCTTGAATTCTACTTCTATTTATTGCAAGGTAAAATTACATCTGTGTAGTAATTCATCTCAGACTTTTGAACAGTTGTTTTCTGTGATCTACCTTGAACAATGTATTATTATTCATTACTTACTTATTACAAAGGAATTAGTAATCAATTAGGTATAGTTCAAAGGGGATTATAAACAAATAAACCCTGGGAGGTGGAGAGGGGGTGGGAATGAAGGAAGTGTTGGAGTCACACAAGGGGAAGTTGATTCCTGTAAAAGCTGAAGACGGGAGGTTACAAAGTGTAACAGGGAAAGCACAAGGCCAGGACAACACCAGTAATTAAGAGTAAGAAGTGTGTGACCTTGTGCACGCCAAAATGGATTGTTTCAAAGACTGCATCTCATAGATAAAAAGAAGGGGCTGTGCTGAACACTCCTTGAGATTCTTTCCAGTATCCAAAAACCAATTTATATCTCCACCCAGGGAAAGGGCCCCACTAACGCCAGCTGGGAAAGTTCACCCTTCATTCATCAGATCTAGCACAGCGCCCTAGCCCTGGGCCATGTCCCGGGCCTCCACCTTCACCTAAGGACACTCCTCCACTGCTGAGTGCCCCGAGGGTGAGTAGTGCAGGTAAGTGGCTCTTCGAAGTTTACGGGGAGCTTCGCACACCTTAAGTTTTGTCAGATCCTAGGCAATCAGATGCTCCCTTTCCTCTCCCCACCCCTCTTTCTACTCAGAAAAGAAACCGATCGGCCAGCCCGCTCAGAGGTCACCTGCGAAGAGCAGAGTGATGTCACTCGGCTACCCCACAAACTGGCTCCAAGGTACAAACGAGCCAAAATATCAGTGCATGATCAAAAGAGAAGACACGCCCCGGAAGGTGACCCTTTCAAAGGTATCATTAGATTCTGTGGCCTCTGGGCTAGGGTCAGGAGGAAGGTGCGCGCACTTGGAGCCCCAGTTACCACCACCCCACTGCCTCGCCGCTCGGCAGCCAGGCTGCTACAAATCCCAACGCGACGGTTTGGTGCCGGATAGAGTGTCCCCAAAAAAGAACGCAGCAGGAGGAAGCCCCCTACAGGGTCCCAGGCCGAAGGGTTTAGGGAGCACTTTCCAAGAGTTGCGCTCAACACCCAAGTCATCTTCTGAGGGCCACCTCGCTGGCTTCCGGCTCCGCGGCGCCTGCCCTCCCCGAGTCACCGCAGAAGCCGCACCGGGAGGGGCCCGGGCGCCACGGTGGGGAAGGTCGGAGGGTCCGGAGCGCGGCACAGGGAGGCGGCTGGAGGCGCCGGGACGGCGAGAGGCGGGGTGGAGTGGCAGGGTCGGGGGGTCCCGGGGCGCCGGGCGGGGGTCGGGGCGAGGCGGCCTGGCGGGCCGGGGCAGCGACGGGCCTCTTACCTGTGGTGGAGAGCACGGTGCTGGCGAAGAAGAGCGCGGAGGTGAAGTCCCAGTTCCAGTTGCCCGAGGCGTTGCTGAGCACCGATACGCCGTAGTTGCTGGCCTCCAGCACCCGGCCCAGGAACTGCTCGAGCTGCTGCTCCGACAGGCACTCGTGCTCCTCCAGGAAGCGCCGCTTCAGCTTGCGCAGCTCCTGGCGCAGCAGGTCCTCGTAGGGCAGCTCGACCGAGGAGAAGACCACGGCGCCGAAGACCAGGTAGAGCAGGTAGCCGAGCACCAGGAAGCCAAAGCACCAGGCCGAGCGGTGCCGCTCCACCAGGCGCACGCACGAGCTGCCGGCCAGGGACTGCAGCATCTTCGCCGCCGCCGGAGCCGAGGCCAACGCCGCAGACCGGCCGGAGCGCGGCCCGCCGCCCCCTCCGGCCCCGCCGCCCCCGCCCCGCTCGGCCCGAGCCCGCCCAGCGCCTCCGGCACAGCCGGCTCCCTGCGATTGGCTCACTCCGGCGATGTTTTTCTTCCTTCTTTTCCTGTTTCCTTGCAGTATAAAAAGCCCAGATGATGTGGCGCTGACGTGGTTGCCGGCTCAGGTAACCGGAGAGTCAGCGGAGACCGCGCGCAAACTTGGCCAGGGCCCGGGACGCCGCAGCCCTTCGCGCCTTCCCGAGGGGTGGGGCGGGGGCGCGGTGGCGCGCAGACCCCAGCTCGGCCACTGCGGCTCCTCTCGCTCCCTGCCCGGGTCCGGTCACCAAACCCGAGCGGACCGCGCGGCGTGTGCGCGTCCGTGTGTCCGCGTGCGTGTGTGTGTCCCGCGCTTGAGTGTGGCGGGGCCACTTCTGGGCAATGCGCTGGCCGGCCGAGCCCCGGTCCGAGAGATACTCCCGTCTCCCTCGTATTCCCTCCTAATCAAAGCAGCATTACGAAATAGCGAGCGCTGAAATACTTTCCTTCTCTGTCTCATTGGCTGGAGGGTTGAGCAATCTGGTGCCAGTGATGATGGTGAAAATACCAGAACCTCGGAGTGGAAGGCACCTTGGCTCAGGAAAGTCTGTTCCCTGCCACCCACCCTCTCACAAGAGTAAGTTTTAGAAAGGTCCGATTTCTGAGCTCTAATTCTCTAAAACGTGACCTTGGTTTTATGGTGAAGAAATGTCCCAAAGTATCAACTACCAGAAGAAACTGAACTTTCCCAGGTATTTCTTTTTAGGGTGACAAAAATGTTGACGAGTGTTGGTGAGGTGCCTTATTGTGGAAGAGAGTAAAAATCTATGTACCCTCTGTGGAAAGGCGATTTGGCAGTATGTTTCAAGAGCCTTGACAGAGTTTGTGTTCTAATTCAGTGATGTGTCCTAAGAAAAAGTAAGCAGGCAAATGTTGATATGCAAGGCTGTTCATAAATGATATCTATACATACATGCATATGTTCTATAACATACTACACATGTATGTGAGATGTTTATATTTAGAGATATTTACTGTGTAGATGAAATAATGTAGAATCAGGAACAACCTAAATATTCCAAAATAGAAAATGGTTAAATAACTTATGATATCTCTACAGCATGGATACTGTGTAGCCATTAAAAATGTGTTGAAGACTACTGACTCAAAACTGTGTAGAATCTCAAATATGCAAAACATTGGTATTTTGTACTGTAAAATAGAACTGTATCTACAGAATTGATCTACTGCATGGAAATTAAAAACCAGCTCCCAGCAATTGTCTTTGGGTAGTAGTGGATGGAGTATGTAGGTGACTTTCATTTCTTGTACCTGTGTCTTATTTTTAAAATTTTCTACGGTAGACATTTTTGTAATCAGGAAAAACATTAAAAATAAACAAAACTGAATTGTACAGTTATTATAAAACCTAGCCTGAGGTTCTTTTTAAAAAGGTCATATTTTCAGACTAATGACCAGCAAACATATGAAAAAATGCTCAACATCTCTCATCATCAGGGAAATGCAAATCAAAGCCACAATGAAATATCACTTAACTCCAGTGAGAATGGCTTTTATGAAAAAGTCCCAAAATAACAAATGTTGGTGTGGATGCAGAGAGATAGGAACACTCATACACTGCTGGTAGGACTGCAAACTAGTACAACCTCTATGGAAAGCAATGTGGAGATACCTCAAAGAGATACAAGTTGAACTACCATTTATTTGATTCTACAATCCCATTACTGGGTATCTACCCAAAGGAAAAAAAAGACATTCTGTAATAAAGACATCTGCACTAAAATGTTTATAGCAGCACAATTCACAATTGCAAAGATATAGAAACAACCCAAGTGCCATCAACACATGAGTGGATTAATAAATTGTGGTATATGTTATACCACATGGAGTACTACTCAGCCACAAAAAACAATGGTGATCTAGCACCACTTGTATTATCCTGGATAGAGCTGGAGCCCATTCTACTAAGTGAAGTATCAGAAAAATGGAAAAATAAGCACCGTATGTACTCACCATCAAATTGGTATTAACTGATGAACACTTATGTGCACATTTAGTAGTAACATTCATCGGGTGTCGGGCAGGTGTTGGGGGAAGAGGAGATGGGTATATTCACACCTAATGGGTGCTGTGGGCACTGTCTGGGGGATGGACACGCTTGAAGCTCTGACTCAGGTGGGGCAAAGGCAATATATGTAACCCAAACATTTGTACCCCAGTAATATGCTGAAATATAAAAGGTCATATTTTGTATTTTCATAGAAACTCTGATGAAATTGTCTAACATACGCATCAGTTATTTTTCACTTTCACTGAATAACCTCACCTCCTGTGTTACTCAGAAGATTGAAGTCATCCCTCCACCTTACTTCTCTGCACTTCAAAATCTCATCAGTAATCTATTTCTTTCCTCTGCGCTTACCCCGAGGAAAAACAGGTACCTACTTATTTTCAAGGTGAAGTTATTAACCTGCCACTCCCAATCCCTCAGCTCTGGGAAACCTTACCTTATAAGTGGGTACCCTACTCTTTTAGAACATGAATTTCTTCTTCTCTACTAGCTCCTTTCTTTTTGTTTGCAAATCATGTCAAGTCTCCATCCTACACTGTCCTCTGCAGGTGCTCTGTAATCCTTGCTCACTCTAACCTTGATCTTTGCCTATTTCACCTGTCGAGGGACCTCTTTGTTCCTGAAGCCATCTCCTCCCGCAGTGCATCCTCATAATTCTCCTCCTGCCTGGGGTAGTGACTTAACCTCCCCATGTCTCTGCCCATGTGATTCCTTATGCCCAGACAGTCCCTCCTCCATCTCCATCTGTGATAGAGTTTCTATACTTTAGGGCCTGGCTTGGATGCCATACCTCATCCATGAAACCTGTAATGCCCCAAAGGGATGTGATTTCTTCCTCCTCTCAAACCACGTAACTCTTTGAATGCCAAAGTTTGTGGGGTACTAGGGATTAACTGTATATACAGGAGTGGTTATATCATCATATGCTCAAATATACATGCATATATATGTCAGCTTTTGATACTCCCTCATCAAAAGATAAACTTTGTGTCCCCTGTTTCTGAATCTGGGTGCACTGGTTACTACTGCAACCAACAGAGTGCATCAGAGATGATACTAGGTTATTTCTAAGGCTAGATCATAAAAGGTCAGCAGCTTCCATCTTTGTTCACTGGAACACTCATCTTTTGGAGCTCTGAGCCTTCACATAAGATGTCTGATTACCTTGAGGCTGCCATGCTGGAGAGGCCACACATAGGTATACCAGGTGATAGCCCCAATTGAGCCCAGCCTTCTGACCGGACATATGAGTGCAGCCATCTTCAACCCTCAGGCCAGGCCACCATCTGCTGAATACCACTAGGTGATATAATTCTGTCCATGCCCTCTAGAACAAAAGAGTCTCCCAGCTGAGCTCCATCTGAATTGTGAAATATAATCAGGTGGTTGTTTTAAGCCACTAAATTTTGGGGTAGCTTGTTATACAGTAATCGGTAACCAGTGGCATGCATCTGGCTGAACCTTAAAAATCATCATTAGAAGTTTTCTTCAAATGAATTTGCCATTCTTTCCATATTTCACTTCTCTAACTAAGACTGTTCTGTATTGCAACTAAGCCAAAGATGCCAAATACTTTCAAATCATATTTACCCTCAGACTACAAGTAGACACTGGGAGTATCAGGAGACTAGACTGATTGAGGCATAGGTCCTGTCCTGCTGGGTGAGATCTATGGAGTACAGCCTGGGTGTGGGGCTGAGAAATGCAAAGACATCTTTAGTTCAGGCTCTCAGAGATGATGTGAATTCTGATGGTATAGGTTGGCTTTCTCCCTTCCTCTTTCTGGCCCACTGCTCTGGACAGACTCACCTGTCTTCAAGGAAGTTAGCAATCTCAGAAATGTTAGGATTTTCCTTCTGTTGAAACCTTTATATGGTTTGTATGTACCTCATTGCTGACTAGCCACTTCCCCCAGGCCTCCTCCCAATATGGATTCAGGAGATCATCTGAGCTGACATCCCTGCTGCCTCACCCACGCTCCCGATGCCAGAGGCCGTACCTAAGCATTTTTCAGAATAGAAAGGGAATATGGAAGAGAACTCAGACAACAGTGGCCTAGATACACAAGAGGGGTGCAGATGTGGAGTGGGAGAGGGAAGAGGGTGAAGGAAGCGTCCCTGGCTGTTTTCTGCATCAGTCTTACCTCTAACTGACATAATTTGTAGACTGGTGACCACGCTTTGTGAAAAGCAACCTTGCACTTGGCACAGAGCCTTGCATGTTAATCTGACATAGAGCTAATGATGTAAATGATCACTCAATTGAATGTGTTGTATGATAATTAGGCATAAATAGGCTTAATTATCTCAACAGGTTGAGATGATGAGATCAATTTTGTAGAGATGGTAGCTCTATGGGAAAGTCTTTCATTTGGGATCAAAAAGTGAAATTCACAAATACAGATTTAGGGAAATCCAATCGATCAGCAACAAGTACAGAAATTTAGCACTTTTAATTCCACATCTGAGTATACACTCAAAAGAATTGGAAGCAGGGACTTGAACAGATACTTGTATATCCATGTTCACAGCAGCATTATTCACAGTAGCTAAAACGTGGAAGCAACACAGGTGTCTATCCACAGATGAATGGAAAAACAAAATATGGTATGTACATATAGTTGAATAGTATCCAGTTTTAAAAAGGAAGGAAATTCTGGCACATGCTGTAAGTTGGATGAAGTTTAAGGCTATTATGCTCTGTGAAATAAGCCAGTAACAAAAGCACAAATACTGTTTGATTCCACTTATATGAGGTACCTAGAGTAGTCAAATTCATAGAAACAGAAAGTGGAATGGTGGTTGCCAGGGGCTGGGGAGAGAAGAGGATGGGAAGATACTGTTTAGTGGGTACAGAGTTTCAATTTTACAAGATGAAGAGTTCTAGAGATGGGTGGGTGATGGCAACATTTGCATAACAATATCAACGTCCTTAAAACCACTGAACTTTACACTTAAAAATGGTTAGAATGGTAAATTTTGTGTTACATGTATTTTACCACAATTTGTTTTTAAAGTCATCATTTGGGTTGACAGTGGGGACACAGCGTTAACAGCCAGCTGAAGCTCTTCCACTAGCCAGTGAGCTCCCAGGTTGTACCTGTGATATGGAGCCCTTGAAGACGCAGACATACTCCACTTCCAGAGAGCTCTGGATGGTTTAGGTGGGGCACAGTACAAGGGACCTGGCACTTACCCAGGTGAGAGGCACCTGGCTGGTGATGGGTTTGGAAATTTGGCTTAGAGAAATATGTAGATGATTCCAAGAGTCTGCCATGAGTAAGGAAAACTTAGGAGAATCTGAGAGCTCCACTAGAAAAAAAAAGTGAGTTTATTTTGTATGTTTTCAAAGGGCAGAGCTAGGATGAATAGGTAGAAGAGACAGTGTAAGATTTAAAAATCACTGTAAGACAGAACATTGTATTCCTATGAACTGGCGATCAGTAGGACAAGCTGCCTCCGGAAACAGTGAGCAGAAGACAAACAACCACAAATTATTAGGTTATTAAGTATAGAATTTCCGATTTCCTTAAGTACTAAGTTTGACAGTTGCTATCTCTGACATTTCACTTTAACATTTCTTGTTTGGCTTTTTTAGTTTTTTTTATTGTGAAGGTACATCCTCATTCTTTCAAACATATGTTTGGCTTGTGATTATCTTTCAAAATTTTCTTTTTAGAGCAATTTTTGTGAAACCATGGATAAGTCAAAAATTCATGTTATTTTTGAATGTGAGTTCCGTCCTGGAACCAGTGTAGCACAGACAGCTCAAAATATCATCAAAGTGTTTGGGAAGGATGTGGCTAATGAACACATAGTATGTCTGTGGTTTGAGAAGTTCTATTCTGGTGATTTTAATCTTAAAAATGAGCCACATGGGTGAGCTGGGACCAAGGTGGATAATGATGAGCTGCAAGGTGTAGTGGAAGTGAATCCATCTCAACCTATGCATAAATTAGCAGCAAGGTTTGATGTTACTATTCCAACAATATTGGACCATTTGAAACAAATTAGCAAGGTAAAGAAGCTGGATAGATGGGTTCTGCATGAATTAAACAAGCATCAGAAAAGAAATCATCTCAAAGCTTGCCTTTCTTTGCTGTTATGACACAAAGATGAACCATTTCTACACTGTATTGTTACATGTGATGAGAAATGGATTCTTTTTGACAATCTCAAGCATTCGGCACAATGGTTGGATAAAGATGAAGTGCTGAAACACAGTTCAAAACTGAATATTCATCAAAAAAAGCTAATGGTTTCTGTTTGGTGGTCCAGCGTTGGTATTAACCCCCACAGCTTCATGAAACCTGGTCAATCGATTACAGCAAATGTCTACTGCAACCAATTGGATGAAATGATGAGGATGTTTGTGATTAAGCAGTTGAGATTGGTCCATAGAGATAGGCCAATCTTCTTGCAAGACCACATGTTGCAAAAAACCAATGCTGCTCAAACTACAGAAGCTGGACTTAGAAACTCTCTGTCATCCACAGTATTCACCAGACCTTGCACCAACTGACTACCACTTCTTCCAGGCTTTGGACCACTTCTTGCAAGGAAAACTTTCAATTCTCAACAAGCTGTGGAAAACGCCTTTGGTGATTTCATCACTACTCGCTCTCCAGGCTTCTTCACTGCTGGCATAAGCAAGCTACCATTAAGATGGCAAAACTGTGTCAATAGTTTAGGGGCATACTTTGAGTAATTGTACTGCTACTTGTTTGAGATATAATATACTAAACTTTTGATTCGAAATTAGATGTTTCATAATTAATGACCTAATAGGAAGATAGAATGGAAAATATTTAGCTTTACGTCACTTAAGTTTCTTTCCTAGTCTGCGATTTTATGGTTTCAGCATCAACAAGGTCAAGGGTATGGGGAGAAAAGGAATAAAGCAGGTGAAGCTCAAAGTTGCCCTGTAGCACCTTGCAAAGCTGCCCAGGGCACCCCAGCCCTTGAATCCCTAACTCCCAGGTGGTGCCATGCCCAAGTGTCAGGGAACCGTAACAATGCAGACCCTCAGCTTCTATGTGACCTTTGGCTGAGGATGTTGTCACTCCCCCCTCAATGTGGTGGGAGGCAGCCATCCAGTGAGGGGTGCAGATCAGGGCTCAGCTTCTGGACAGGCTCTGCCAGAAGGCAGCAAGTGACAGATGATTCCCCTTCAGGTTCTCCTGCCCACATAGACCTGTGGCAGCCTGTCCACTCCTGGCTTGAGCAATGCTCATAACTTTTCTTCCCTCATCCCTGTTTCTAACCATGCCCTTCAACCACACCTTCCCTGTGAGTGTTAAAACAGAACTGGTCCCTGCTCACCTCTCATTTAGTGCACCCTCCATGGGTACAAGAGATCAAGAGGGAAGGCAAAAGATGAAAAGGTTCTCTTAGAAGCAAGTGAAGAAAGATTGATGAGAAAAAGATCAATTGGAAGGGAGAGGACCTGAGAGTATTCTAATGCCATCCACTGCTCTGTTCTGCCATGGACATTGGAAGGTGTCCCCTACCCCACCATGCACTACTCTCTCCCACCCTCTCTGGCCTCAGAGTCAGCACTGATGTGAGACGGTCACCTCGATGTTCACTCAGCTGCCTCATTGCTTTCTCTGAAACAGGCCATAGATATGTGTCAGCAGCTTAGAATGGGCTCACTCAGGCTTGGTTATTCCCCTGATTGCAGACCATGACAGCGTGTGGGGTTGTGGCCCTGCTGCTGACAAAAAGAGAGAAAACAAGAGATGGATGACATCTTTTTTGCCTCCTGGAGCCGTCTAGCCCTGGCTGCTGATTGTTGTCACTGCTTTTGAATCCTATTCTCACCTGGATGACAGCATCTGACCAGCAAGCTCTTTGACAACACAAGATAATACATTTCGTGGACTATTGTGTTTGCATGTGACACAGCAGTATGAACAAAGGGAACCGTGTGGCATCCATGAAGCTTTCCGGCAAAGATTGACTTGATGCTGAAGGTCAGAGTTTAACCTTTTCAAGAACTACTTAGTCAGAGACAAAATTGTCAGATCCAGGGACACTGAGCTCTCCACCTCATTCTGCTAAACTCTAGGGGCAGGGCTCTGCATGGAATCTGTATACATTCACTCCATAGAGTTCTGAGTTTGCTATGCTAGTACCTCCTCTAGATCTTAGAATAGTAGCTCCTTCCCTAGCACGTGCTGCTATCATTTAAACTTTCCTGTATTTCAGGACCCTTGAATAACATGGGTTTGAACTGCATGTGTCCACATATATGAGGATTTTTTTCAATAAATGTACTAGAACTTTTTTAGAGATTTGCAACAATTTGAAAGAACACACAGATGACCTGTGTAGCCTAGAAATATTGAGAAAATTGAGAAAAAGTATGTCATGAATGCATAAAATATATGTAGATACAAGTCTATTTTATCATTTGCAACCATAAAATACACTCACATCTATTACATAAAAGGTGAAAATAAGGCTGAACACAGTGGCTTATGCCTATAATCCTAGCATTTTGGGAGGTCAAGGTGAGAGGATCACTTGAGGTCAGGAGTGGGAGACCAGCCTGAGCAACATAGCAAGACCCCATCTCTACAAAAAAATAGAAAAATTAGCTGGGTATGATGGTGCATGTCTGTAGTCTCAGCTACTCTAGAGGCTGAGGCAAGAGGATTCCTTGAGCCCAGGAGTTTGAAGTTGCAGTGAGCAATGATGACACCATGACACTCTAGCTTGGGCAGCAGAGTGAGGCTCTATTTCAGAAAAAGAAAAAAGAAAAAGTTAAAATTTATCAAAACTTACACACAAATGCTTACAAATCGTACATGGTATTCTCAGTCAAGAGAAATGTAAACAAATGTGAATATACTGTATTAAATGATAACTGCATAAAATTAACTGTAGTACATACTGTACTACTGTAATAATTTGTAGCCATCTCCTGTTGCTATTACTGTGAGTTCAAGTGCTGCAAGTATCCACTTATAAAGTTGCGTGATGCTAATAATTTATCCATGAGGAGTTTGTCTCGCCAGTAAATTGTGTATTGCAGTAAAGAGTGATCTCTTGCAGTTCTCGCATATTTTTCATTGTTTAGTGCGATACCATAAACCTCGATTAGCACCAGGGGACCCATTCAAAGTGCCACTAGCAATGCTGAAAGTGCTCCCAAAAAGCAGAGAAAAGTCATGACAACACAATAAAAAGTGGAATTGCTTAATAAGCGCCATAGATTGAGGTCTGCAGCTGAAGTTGCCCACCATTTACAAGATAAATGAAACCATTATTTAAAAAAAGAAAAGGAAATTCATGAAGCCATTGTCACGGCTATTCTAGCAGGTGTAAAAACCTTTCACCTTTTGTGAAATATCTTTTTATCTCATATTGAAAAAGCCACTTTTATATGGGTGTAGGATTGCCGTAAGAAGGTACAATAAGCTTACTTTATTATAGAATACAGTATATAACGCATACAACATATAAAATATGTGTTAAATGACTTTATGTTATTGGTAAGGTTTCTGGTCAACAGTAGGCTATTACTAGTTAAGTTTTGGGGGGAGTGGAAAGTTATATGTGGATTTTTGACTGTGTGGCAAATTGGCACCTATAACCCCCACGGTGTTCAAGGGTCAACTATACAAAAAGGATCTTTTGGGTTCTATTTAACCCAGTGGAAGGAAAAAATCCTTTATTAGTCTTTTAACTTTGAATGTCTGTCCTTCCCACCAACTTCTTAAAAATACACCCTGTCTTACAGATCCCAGGAGCAGGACTGTCCCCTAACCCCAGCGCTAGCACGACCGATTGGACTAGAGAGAGAACCTGGCCCGATGTCAGTGACACCAATGGTTGTCTGCCTCCCAGTCAGACTCACCACCATTATTTGAAAACGTAGTGGGGATTTTCACGGAGGCAGTGATGGGCACTGGGACTGAAGGCAGTCAGATCCAAGATAAGGAAACGGCTTGAGTGAAAAACAAGAATAGAAAGACACAGACGCAAGAGTAGGCTTCTGTGAAATGATAGCAGTAGAAATAGAGATTGTGTAGGCTGACAAGTAAATGGGAGGTGAGAAAGCAAAAATACCAAATGAAACTAATACTTCCAAAAAGTTTGATTTTGAAAGGGAAGAGAAGCTGGAAGAACTTATAGGGCACCATCTACAAGCCCAGAGATGCTCTATCAGAGACACTGGAAAAAATCAAGTAAGGGACTGAGAAGTGGGGTGGGGAGAGAAGCAGAGGAAAGCGGAGATCTGCAGGATAAAGCGAAGAAAGGTTATCTGAGAAACTACTCAAGAGTGTTGAACGCTGCAGGAGCAAGGGGAAGGTGAGTTACGAGCATCAAGAAGCTGTCGGGAACCTTATCTAGTATACTTTTAGAGGGCCCAAGATTTATTGCAGTTCAGGAGAAAGAGGCAGAGAAGTGGAGATGATTAGCCCAAAAGAGTAGTTCAAGTTAGTTCATGAAAGAAAAGGGAGCCCATTGATGAGGATGTAGTGCTGGGGGAGGATGTGTGTCAAACAATCGGACGTATGTAAGTGAAATCCTAGAAGGAAAAGGGAGAAAGAAGGGCCAGAAAAATATCTGAAAAAATATTAGCGAAAAATTCCAAGAATTAAGTGAAAAATATTGTCTTACAAATCTAAACATCTCTGCAGACTCAGGTAATATAAATACAAAGAGAATCACACCACGGCACATCATAAAGTGTTGAAAACAAAAGATAAAGAGAAAATCTTGAAAAGCAGCCAGAGCTGAAAGACATCATATGCAGAGGATTACTAATGGGGCCAGAGACAATAAAACAACACTTTCAAAATGTTAAAATAATTTTTTTAAAAAACCTGTGAACTGAGAATTTTATATTCAGTGAAAATAGCTTGAACACATTGGCTGCCACACCGGAAAAAAAATTTTTTCCCCCCTCAGGGCCATGGTGTTTTATTATGAAAATAGAACAAAAACTTCAAAAACAAAATGATCCTTTCTAATTTAGTGACAAATTTGTTATTTTTTATTGCTTTCTGTGTGTGAGTTGTATACAACTTGAAAAATAGTTCACATGGCTCCCAAGGTGAAGAGATATGTGAGTTACACATCAAAACTAGCACGAGTTAAATACAACTCACATGGCAGTTAATGTGTTGGGGGTGCTTAAAAAGGACATTTTTCAGATAACTGAAAGCTGAGATAATTAATTACCAGCAGAATTGTATTCAAGAAATGCTAAATGATGTCCTTTAGGCTGAATAGAAATGTCACCAGATACTAAGATCTACAGAAAGGAATGAATAGAGCAGAAAATGTTACATAAACAGATATAAATATACAAAATGCAAGTGTACATTTTCTTTCCTCTTATAATTTGCTTCAAAAAACCCAACTGTTTGAAAGATAATTAGCCAACTGCAAGATGGGGCTTATAACATGCCTAAAAGTCAGATATGATAAAAATCAAACAATGAATGAGGGGCAAGTGAATGGAACCCTGAAACTGCCCTTCACAAATTAATAAAGGGGTGCAAGGTGAGAACAGTGGTCAGGGCCTACGTTTTGCAAAGGCACAGGCATAGCTAAAAATAATGATAATGACCAGCCACTGTCCCTTTGTTTGCTTCTCTACAGTTGCTACTCTGGAGTCACACAGCTGATGGTGACAAAGATTCTTAACTTTCTCTGTACATAACATCACCTTTTTAAAACTTAAAAGTAGTTTCTGAGCTTGCTCAACAAGCACATGAGAAGATGATTAACATTGTTAGTCATCACAGAAATATGAATTAAACAAGATACCACCTACACCCACTAAAATGATTAAAATTTAAAAGACTAGTGAGAAAGTCAAGAAATGTCTCAAAAACATGGAGACATGTTGAAAAAGCAAAGAAACAAATCTGAAAAGGCTCCCAATGACTAAAACTGGAACATTCTGAGCAGCAAAATAAATAACAATGATATTGGATTATAAAATCCAGTAACGGTAATATAAATAAAATCCATAGATCTGTGCTGATTAAACAAACAATTGAATAAAATAAATAAATGGGGGAGAAGGAACAGTTCTTTCTAACAGAATAATTTCACCTAATAGGTGTAGAAAGGGGCAAAGAAAGCAGAAAATCACTTGTAGAACACTCTAGTAATTTTTGTTGCAGACAAGATACACCAATGGATGCCAAAATTATCACCCAAAAGTTTCAATAGAATCAAGATATTTGTCTCAAAGATATTTGTCTTAAAATATCTTTCACAATATATTTATTAATTACAAAAGGGGAAATAGTAACTTTCTAGTAGAGAAACCCAGAGACACAACCTCAACTAAATGATCAAGGTTAATATCACTGATTATAAGACATATAAATATGATGTAATCCATAGTGTGATACACTGAAAAGAGTACATAAATTTTCTGGTATTCTTAACAAAAATGTATAATCTCAACCTAGTCATGAGTAAACATCAGACAAACCCACACTGAGGGACACTCTATAAAATCACTGACAATTACCCTTGAAAAGTGTCAAAGTCATGAAAGCTAAGGAAATGCTGAGGAACTGTCACAGATTGGAGAGATTCAAGAGATGTAACAAATGCATACATGTATTCTGAATTGGATCCTGGAAATAGAGTTTCTCTATTAGTGAAAAACTGGTGAAATCTGAATGGAGTCTGTAGTTTGGTTAATGACATTATCTTCTTCCACAATATTTACCTAAAAAAATAAAATAATGGTATTGTATCAAGGTTAATTCTTAATTTTAACCAAACTACAATGTTATACAGGTTATTAACATTGGGGCAATTGGGTGAAGAAAATATAGGTAAGCTATATACTTTTTCTGTACATCTAAAATTATTTCGAAATGGAAAGGTAATAGAAAAAGGACTTGCAATACCAAGTCTTATCAAGAATGTAAAGCAACTATAACTCTCATATGTTATTGGTGGAAATATGAAATGTTGCAATCGCTTTGAAAAAAAACATTTTGGTGATTTCTCAACAAGTGAATCATGCAAATGATCATGTGACCCAGCAATTCTATTCCCAGGTATATATTCCAGACAGATGAAGACAGTCAGCAAAGGTTGGCTGTCAAATGTTCATAGTAGCTTTATTCACAATTCAATTTGTTTAGATTGTATAAATTCATAGTATGCAATACTCCCCAGTAGTAGAAAGGAATGAACTGATGCACAGGACATGGATGAATCTAAAAATAATTTGCTGTGTGAAGAAGGCAAACCCAGAGTAGTATATACTCAATGATTTGAGGTATATGAAATTCTAGCAGGTGAAAGTAATCCATAATGGTACTAATCAGATTAGTGGTTGCCTGGGGTGGGAGACAGATTGACTGCAGAGAGGCATGAGTAACTTTCTAGGGATAGGAAAATATTTTATGTCTTCATTGGAGTGGTGGTTGACAGGTGTGTACATTTTCAAAAGCTATCCTCTGTATACTTGAGATATATGAATGTTATCACATGTAAAAAAAACACAATAATGACTTTCAAAAGTGAAGAAAAAATATGTTTTCAATATCTACTCTGTTCCAGAAATAAAGCAATATTCTGGATATTCAAAAATGAATAAGATCCCTTATCCTCAAAAAGACATACGGGTTGTAGAAAAAACAACAATTTTAATAGGCTGATACAAAAATTGAGAGCTTGGAATTTTGAGTCAGATCACCTAGGTTCAAATGCCACTTCCACCACCTACTTTTAATGAAACGTTGGAAGAATTATACAACTTTCTAAGCCTCAATTTCTCCTTTTTCTATAAAAATGGCAACAATAACCATACTAACTACTTAGAGTTGGGAGAATAAATAAGATAATGCTTGCAAAGTACTTAGCACAATGTTGGACACAGAATAAATGCACTATAAATTTTTTCACTTGCCAAATTACAAAATGGAAGGATTGCATTGTTTTGCTCATGTGGAAGCTGCAGCACTGAGCAGGCATGAAATAAATATTCGTGGAATGACAAAAGAGGAAGAATCAGGAGGAGGCCAAGAGGAGAGAAGGGAAAATCGCGGGTGTGTGTTGTTCAGTGGGAGTTCAGTGGGAGCGAAGCTGGCTTTGGTTTTTCTTCCCCTCCAGCTATAGCATCTTTCATCCCCTGCCCAAGCATTTCTTAGTAATGGTCCCTTCAACTTCAAGAGCATCAAGCACATTTCCACTTTCTCCATTCTGCTGAGCCATCTCTCTGCCCCAAATAGCTGTCCTTCTCTTCCCTGGCAAGGCTGCCTCTCCTCCAGGAAAGTTTCCCTGTGTGTCTTCCATTTCAGACATGGCATCCTAGAGTGCTTACGGGAGGTCATTCATTTGGCATTATTATTCTTGCCACTTCAGGCACCTTTTTGTCTCTTAGTCCTTGGACAGGAATAAACCCTCACCCCTTGGCTGAGGATCTCTTACAAGGTTCTCCCATGAAAAGAACAGGACATGGATTTATGCAACATAAACAAGCCATGTCTGCCACAGACAGCAAGCGGGAAGTGGAAACTGGAGTTTTCCCAGTGGTTTCTATTTTATCTATGAAACAGGAGGTGAAATAATTACTAAGAGTGATTAAAGCGATGTTGAGCAGTGGGTTTGAGGAAAGATAAATGGGGGAGAAACATGACTAAAGAAACAAAAGGGAGTGTTGTGATTTGTTGGGAACACCACTAAGGCAGAGACTACACAATTGTGTGGTAATAATCTATTCAGTTTTGCCATTACCTTCAGCAGTCTTCAGTTCTTTGAGTGACGTGGAGACAAAGTTTTGTCAGATGTATGGAAAGGTGAAGGAACAAGAGAATTGAAAGGTCTGCTTGTGAGGAGATCAGTTAAAATGATGGACCACGGTGTCTATGCTGCACGGGGAAGGACTACTACATCAAAGCGAGATTGAATAGTTGCGCAGCTAACTGGTTTCCATGAAGTGAGAGACTGGGTATAGTGGGAATATGGCGAGGGCTGTCTGGAGAGTATATAGCCACTGCTAATATAATGAGAACATAGTACATGGCTGGATACTTTCCGGACAATCCTTGTATGCCTGCAGGACCAGGCTCCAGGAAGGCAGAGAGGCAGAGGGTATTCTGTGACAGGAATAAAGAAGTAGGTGCATTGGATTTGGTAAGAGTGTCTCAGAAGGTAGATGGAAAACTTCTCACAGGAGGGGAGCCATGGAAATTCTAGTTACAGGAGAGCAAACCCAGAAGAAACTGTAGGTACGAGCAGAGGACCTTACCAAGCGATGGGCTCCCTGCCTGATGCACGTAGAAGCCAATACCGTGACACCAACTTTTGAGAAAAGAAAAAGCTTTATGGTGAGTTGATGGGCAAGGAGACAGGAGGCAACACCCAAATCTGTCTCCCTCATCTGAGGGTGGGTCAAGCTTTTAAGTCATGTCTAACTAGTCCCAGGTGACGCCAGTGCAGCAGTAGGCTGATGGCAGTAGCAATTAGGAGGTTAAAGTATTTTTTTTCCCTTGTGCAAGGCTGGGCTACCTGACTTGCAATTTTGACTCTGCACCATCTTTAACAACTTAAGCAATGGTTAGCTGGTCCAGCAGTTACAGGTCAAGGATGAATGTATGGGACAGCTTACATTTTGCAAGGTGATCGAGACAGAGGAATGCTGCAGAGTAGAATGAACTGGTCTGTCTCAAGGTTTCAAAGCCATCCCTGGTAGCTTGA
The DNA here is from genome assembly GCA_963574885.1 of Lepilemur ruficaudatus. Classification (NCBI taxonomy): domain Eukaryota; kingdom Metazoa; phylum Chordata; class Mammalia; order Primates; family Lepilemuridae; genus Lepilemur; species Lepilemur ruficaudatus. Next base: position 24,941 of record CAUYRT010049619.1, read on the forward strand.
GTGAGCTGCAGCTGATACTCAAGGCTGGCTGATGCTGGCCACCTGTTCAGCAGGCAGTGCCTTGTGCTTGCCTCCCAATGTCCTCTACCCATGTCCCTGGTCTCACCCCATCCCCCACTCCCCACTGCATGCAAGAACAGGATCACTTTCAACTTCAGAAATACTGTCATGGTAAACTAAACACCAACCTTGGCCCATCTTTGCTACTATTCCCTGAACGTGGAATGCAAGCCAGAAGTTTTCATTCTAGATGAGCCATTAACTGAATTTCAGAGCACTTCTTATTCTTTTAAATACTTTGACTTTTCCTTTTGCTTTTTTTCCTAAATAAGTTCACTTTTATTTGGTACTTTAAAATTTGAAGATCACTTCCAAGTAAATAATTCATTAGATAAAGTCATTACTGTAATTTCGTTACAATAATTGTCTGAGTAAGGTAGGCATTACTATCCAATTTTTACAGACGAGTAAACTCAGACTTTAGGAACTACTTTTTCAAGGGCAACATAGTTCAATGATCTTTCCTTGTCACCAAGGGGTCCTGTTGTTTAAATTGCAAAGTTGCAGAGCATACTGACAGGGCTATTCTCAAGCATGCCTGCAAAATGCTTATGACGCAGTTGGGCGATATATTTAAAAATGAAACCTGAGAGCTCAGTAATAATGGCTTCCTGTCACTATTACTTTGTCATCTTTCAAGAACTTTTAAATCACTGAGAAATATATTTGTTCTTTGTTGAAACCGCATGAATGCAGATGAAAGTGACAGATAATCAATCAGGAGAATGACTAAGGGTGGTGCCCGCCTTGGAAACAGTGAGTGGGTTTGGTGTCTGTTTAAGATGACAACAAAGCAGTCACTGAGAGGAGTTGGTGGACCTCAGTCAGTGGTTCTAAGATTTTATCATTCTAAGGGAATAACTGCTTTTTCAATCCAGATTTTAAAATGGCAGAAACTCCCTGAATGAGCAAGTCTTGGAAGTTGTTGTTTACCTGTTTGGAGATTTGGGAAGGGGGAAGGATGTTGTAGTTGTTTTCAATCTTACCCAAACATACTTGGCCAGAATTATGAGAAGTAAAAATGTCCAAAGGATCCATCCCTTTAAAGTGAAACATATAGACTAGGGATTTGGCATATAATTCATTATCAATTTGTAGCGACCCCAAATCTTTTTGGGGCTTTTAAGTAGGTATTTTGCATTTTACAGTATTCAGTTGAATCATATGAAATTGCTGTTTTGGGAGGTAAAATGGTGGTCAAATACCAGCAATTTTATATGGTTCAAAGTAACGTTTCTCTAAAATGTAAGACAGAGCCCACACTGTGCTACACACTCTTCTGTGGGGCTTAAAGAAAAAGGAAAACAAAAAATAAAAAACCCCCAAATCTTCAGTTTTTCTTCTCAGTCTTCTCTTCTTTTTTTGAGATAGATAACCCGTAAGGCCCAACTACTCTTCAAGAATCTGCATTTCAACTCTAGATCCTTTGGCTGACACTCCTATCCACATCTAGATCACGAAGCAGTATGGAACCTGTCACACAGAGAGAACTGAGAAAAAAAACAATTAAAAGACCTAAAAACCTGCCCAAGAAATTCTTAAATCCAACTATAATCAACTAATACATTATTGATCTATATTTACTAATCAGCTGTAGTACTGTAAGTGGTAAACATTAAAAATTCTGTTGTTTCCTTTGGTTGCCTTTCTAAAAGTAAAAGGTGAACAAGAATGAAGTATCTCACTTCCCCTCACTCCAGCGTCATACTGTACTCAGTTTGAGGAATTTCTTTTCCACAATCTGAATATATTCTGTGGTTAGCTGGTCCATGTAATTAAAAATGTGTTATGTACAAAGAAACGAAGGAAATGTTGCCATGGAAACTTTGATACTGAGTTTATAAGTATAAATTTTTCATTTGTGAAATTATAGTTGCAAATATCTTTGTCCAGAAAATTGGGACCCTTCATCAGAAGCAAGGAATTACCTTCCTGTTTTACTAATTAACTACATTGAATGTTAGCATAAACTATCAGTAAGACTTGCCATTTTTTCATGCCAGCTAAACCAAACTAGGCATTTTCCAATCAAAGCATCATTGAAATTATTTAAAACTCATGTTGTTAAGTGTATTTGCTCTACTTACAAGAGATTTTCCAGGAGAATAAGTTAAAAGTAGTGGACTCTGGAGAACATTTTGCTTTAGTTCAGTATAATAAATTAGAATTGGTATGCTATTTTAATTGCTAAAGAGACGATAACAATCATACTCATGTCCGTATTTCTCCGTAGGGTTAACAGAGACAATTCATATATATGAATTCACGTAAATATTTAGCCAATCACCTTCAGCTCAATGTGTGCTTATAGTGTTCATAGTAGTGATTATATTTATCTATCCTTCACCTTGAAATAATGTATATCCAGGATTTCCAGCAGGTTTGCGCATTCAGTGTTTTACAATGGATTGGTGATATTCTCTTAAAGAATTTAACTAACGATGTTGGGAAATGAAGAGAGGAGGCCTGAAATCAAAATCTCATCAGCCCATGTTATGATTAACTAACTTGACCAATAGAGACATTTACATGGGCCATGCTTTAAAACCAACCAACTGACAGAGATTGTAACATCCCTGGTCACAAGAAGCTTAAATAGAATGCATTATATGAGTGATATCACTTTTTTCTCAACTGCTTTAGAATTATTAACAATGGACAGAAATACAACCAATAAGACTTATAGTCCCTTTGTATAATTACATATATGTGTATAAATATCCTGTATTAACAGATAGTAAAGCTCTTTTTATAACTTACATAACAGATATATATGTGCATGCCTTATATATATATCTGTGTACTTTAATTACACTGACATTAAACAGATTATTTTTCCTAAATATTAAATTCCAACCAACCACAATCTATTGCATTAAAGTACATCGGTCCTAAATATGACTTTAATTCATTCTACAGTAATAGTTTCATCATTATTACGTATAAATTCTTGTCTGAATTTGTCAAGTCCACAGAAATTTTGAAATGAATGTTACCTAGGAACTGGATTCAGACAATCCATGAGTATTACATTTAAACACTCTGTTACAGAAGTCCTATAGCAATATAAACAGTGAGGAAGCACACAATGGCAATTGATCGCTATCAAACTGAGTTGAAATTTAATGAGGCATTTTGTTGAACTCAATCCAATTTTTCTTGCTGTCTATTTTAACTAGATTAAATATTTTTTTGGCTTCTATATAAATTTTTATTAAACATATAGTCATAACTAAGAATCTTACTATCTGTTCAGTTTCCACTTGTTAGTCTGCATTCCATGCTTGCCCCAGAAGTCCTGTATAGAAAGCATCTAAAACAAAAGGCACAGGAACACAGAACAGATTAAAAAGTATACAAATGATATTTCAGCTATGTCAAAGTACAGAACAGAGGACCCACTAAAGATCATCACTTACATGGTCATTGTCTTTTTAACAAGGCGACCAAAGCAATGCAAAGGGAAAGCAAAGTCTTTTAAACAACTAGTCCAGGAATATCTGGATATCCATATTTTTAAAAAAATGAACCTCAGCCTCTATCTCTTGCCATATACAAAAGTTGATTTGAGGTAGATCATATACCTAAATGTAAAATCTAAAATCATAACACTTTTAAAGAAAATAGGAGAATCTCTTCATTACTTCATGCGCTCTTTAATGTTATGTGTCCACTTGGCTAAGCCACAGTACCCTAAACAGATATTTGTCAAACACCAGTCTAGATGTTGCTATGGAGGTATTTTTTAAATGAGATTAACATTTAAATCAGTAGACTTTGAGTAAAGCAGATGCCCTCTGTAACACAGCAGACTTCATCTAATCAGTTATGGACCCTGAAAGAAAAAAACTGAGATCCCTTGAAGAAGAAAATAATTCTTCCTCCAAACTGCCTCTGTCGTTGGACAAGAGCTACAGCATCACCTCTTCCTGGGGTCTCCAGCCTGCTAGCCTACCCTGCAGATTTTGGACGTGCCAGCCTTCACAGTAGTGAGAGCTAACTCTTTAAAACAAACATCTCTCCCACCGTGCGTGCACACACACACACACACACACACACACACACACACACACACACACCCTATTGGTTCTGTTTCTCTGGAGAACCCAGCTAATACACTTGGGAATAGGCAAAAGTTTCTTAGCAATAACCATAAAATAAAAGCAATAACCATAAAGTAAAAGTAAAAACTATAAAAATTAAA